>MU223105.1:1862479-1880356 GCA_018584345.1 Thuja plicata
GAAGTGAAGTTCCTGAGAATCAGAAGGAAGAGTTAATCAATATTCTAAGGGAGAGAAATTGATTACATATGAAATATCCATCTAAGGGAGAGAAGTAACAAAGGGAGAGAGTTCATACAAAGAGAAATATTACCGTCAAAGGAAAAAGATATTATTAAAAAGAGGAACAGACAAGGCAGAGAACATATTAGCACAGAGACAGAAGATGCTACATCTATCCAGTGAAGGGATTGAAGATTGAAGACAATCATTCTTTAAGAAACAAATCTAAGCTATTTGAGCTTACCGAGAGCCAAACATTTGTAATAGTTAGATTAGGAAAGCTTGATGAAACTGTATATTTCATATTGTATTAGTGATAGTATAGTATGATAATGTAGTATGTTGCCATCAATGCCAAAGGGAGAGATTGATGACATGTAACTGATTGAATGTTTGAAGATGTTAAGTTGATCACTGAAATGTAGAAGGATAATGCAAGACATTAAATCAGTTAATGGATTTTATTGTCATTGATGTCAACTTGATATAATCTAATTAGTTATAATCAAAGTGTCAAATACTTCAGAGAATCAGAGAGAAAAATATTTTGCTTTTAGTAATGCATAAAAGACAAGCATTCACTATATGACTTCAAACACTGATAGTCAGTGGAACCCGACGAACAGAGATCATTGAAAGTCAATTCACAGTGATGCCCAAGAAAGAACATCGATGAGTATTACCGACGAGCAGAAGCACAAGCATAACCGATGGCCAGAAACATAGTGTAAATCGATAGAGAAGCCCGAGGAGAACTGGAGTGTTGACCGAAGCTATCAAAGAGTTAGAACACTGAAAATAACCGAAGTTCAGAAATGACAAAATATCTAGCTGGCAGAGCTAAATATATACTTAACTAGTAGTTATCATTATTTTCATCGACAAGATAAGCCAAATATAAGTAAAGGATTTAAAGTTTTTTTGTCCAATTGGAAAGAAGATCTCTACGAGATAAAACATGAGTTTTTCTTTAAATATAATTGGCTAAGATTGTGGATCACACCAAGATCAAGAAAATCAAGAACCTAACAACAGTGATATCATGTCTATATAAGAGATAAACTTAATTCATTACGAATTACGAGGAGTGAATGAAAAGAGGATGTTGAAGAGAAACTAATGAAGAACAACTTCGTACAGTGTTGATCAATCAAGCTAAGGAAAGAGATAAGGATTTTTGTGGACACCAAGCAATAGAGCACATCATCACCAAGAAGAACTAAAGTAGAGAAAAGGTATTAAAATGACATATTGATCGAATTATTTTTCTGAGATTATAATAGATCTAAAAATTTGCAAGTATAAGTTGTATGTGTGAACAGATCATACTGTTTCAGTTTAACCATTGATACAACAAGTCTCTTAACAGAGTAGGATTTAAAGATCCTTTCTATATTGAGATACATCCATAGGAGTATCAAAAAGTATGATCATGAAGATAGCATGAGATGCTAGATACCTATTGACAGGCCAAGTGAGTGTTTGATCAAGGAAGGTCACTTAGAGATGCCCGATATCAAGTGAAAAACTAAACTTTTAAATCCTCTAACCAGGTCACACCTAACAGTGTGTTTATAACCTTTAACATGGTTAGATATTCACCAATCTCACTTCATAAGATTGAAAATTTTGGGTTACCGATCCCAAGTGGTTTTTTCCCTTAACAAGGTTTCAATGTTAAAAATCCATTTGTGAATGTGTTCATGAGTCATTACTTTAGTTTTTTTCATTACACATAGCTTAACTGGATTGATTGGTATACTCTAGATAATTTAGTGTCTTTCAATAAATCAACAGACTGCTATTCGGCAAACATACAGTAAGAAGTTTAACAAAGCATTCTAAGCAGTAGTAATTTTATAAACATATTTGGAGGCATTCATCGTATAGGACTGAAGATAACTAGAGGCTTAATATTGTGGTACCAATTTTTTGGGTTGATTATTGAAATATTTTGTGGCCATTAATTTCCCCCCCCTCTCAGTTATTACTAATAATCCTAGGGTTATAAATGACCCTTACCCATAGGTATAACAAGTGGGCTACCTAAAAATGACCCTAACACACCCCTAGGCACTTTTCTAACCCTCCAAAAGTTCACTTAAAGAATACTCACGAAATTTAATTGAAATGACCACACCTCTAGCTCCCTAACCAAGGAATGCACATGAGGATCTACTATGGTACTAACCTAGGTAGGTGGGCACCCAATCCCCAAGTGGACATGTCATGGTCCTGAGTACATACACAAGTTTCAAGTGACACATAAAAACACTTACACATCACTATACACATGGCATATCCACTTGAGCATAAAGCACGAATAATTAAATATGAAAATAAAATTTATGAACTAAATTCAAACAATCAAAAATTTACATTTACAAATCAAATCACGATACAATGAGGTCTTGTCTCTCATTAGACACAACCTTGGCTTTAACTGAATTCACATATACCTATGTTTGGTTCCCCAGATTTAATACCACAGTCTCATACCTTCACACTAAATCCAAATATCAATATCCCAAGGAGATAAAATATGCTTCATAAAGAAATAAACAATATTCAAAACCTTAATGAAACATCTACATACTAAATTTTATCACCTAAGATCATAAGAAATAAGAGTTTCATTTAAGCATATAACATAAAGTAAGATTCACATTGCATGATAACTCAATTAAATGTCAATTTCTAATAATTATCATATCATCACTTATCCATCACATAATCATAATGTTTTCCCAAACCAAATGTCTCGTAAATAAAGATCCATAATAGAAACATAATATAGTCCATCATGTGCATAATAAAGTAACATGTATCCAACATCCAAAATGATCAATCCATGACATAAACCATAAAATCCAAAGTGCATCAAAATATAATGTATCATGTGCAAAGTCTATCATAAGCAAAAATTTTGAAAGCTACGATGGGGTTAGGGTGAGGCCTCACATCCTCCCCCTAGGCATGAACTTGCTCCTAGAGTTCATCAGAAAGATGGGTATACTTTTGTCTCATCTACGTTGCATCCTCCCATGAAGCTGTAACCTAATCATAATAATCCCACTTAACTCTAACCTGGTCTAGCTCTCAACATTGAAGGTCCAATGTCTGGCATGCCAAAATGAAGATAGGCTCCAAGACTAGCTGCCCATCCGAATCCACTTGTAAGGCATCCCAATCTAACATGTGAGACTCATCATAAATATATTTTCTCAAAATAGAAACATGAAACACATTATGGATGTGTGATAGGCTAGGTGGCAAAGCTAGACGATATGCAAATGGTCCTATTCTCTCCAAAATCTCAAATGGTCCCACAAGTTGAGGTGCAAGCTTAGAGCCCTTTCCAAAATGGATTGGACTCTTATGCAACCACACTCTCAAGAAAACTCTTTCTCTAACCATGTAGACCCGATCTGCCCTCTTTGCATCAACATACTTATTTTGTAGATCCTGCGTCTCTCTAAAATGCTGCCTAATAAGGGCTACCTACTGCTCCATCTCAAGGAATAATTGTGGTCCAATGGTTACCCTGTCCTCAATCCTATCCAAAATCAAAGGTGTCCTACAAGGTCTATAGTACAAGGCCTGATAGGGTGGCATACCCAAAGATTAATGATGCCCAGTATTATAGGCAAACTCTACTAAATGTAGGTACTCTTCCCACTTTACCTGATGGTCCATAATGTACATACGAAGCATATCATCAAGCACTTGATTAAATCTCTCTGTCTGACCATCTGTCTCTAGGTGATAAGCTTTGCTAAAATTGATCCTGGTGCCCAAAGTTGTTTGGAAATCTCTCCAAAATGATGATGTAAAGAGAGAATCCCTGTCAAAATTGATCTTATGAGGAATGCAATGCAGTCTGACAATGTCCCTCAAGAAAACCTGTGCCACTGCTGGTGCTGTAAAAGTAGTACAGACAGGTGAGAAGTGGGAAACCTTGGTCAAATTTTCAACTGTCACCATGATGACATCATGGTGACAAGATGACATAGGGAGACCAATAATGAATTCCATAGATATAACATTCCACTTCCACTCGGGTACCTCATGAGGTTGAAGGATCCCTCTAGGATGACCATGCTCTGCCTTAACCCTCTGGCACTTAAGGCATTGAGCCACTAACTCTACAATGTGCTGCCTCATGCCTGGCCAATGATAAATTTTTCTCAAATCAACATGCATCTTCTTGACTCCAGGATGCGCTACATAAGGGGATCTATGAGCCTCTAGCATAATAGTATTATGCAAATCTCTGGAAGAAGGTACATAGATGCATCATTTGTGATGTAATAATCCATCAAACTCCAAGGAATACTCTGAGAACTTCCCCTCAAGCAGTCTCTGAGATCAAACCAACTGAAAAACCTCCACATACAACTCATCCTCCCGCAAATGATGCAGTATATGTTCTCTCAAATCTGTGTCAGTGATCATGGATGATAACTCATGTCACCTCCTACTCAAAGCATCTACGACTACATTCTCCTTCCCCTTGATATAATGGACATCAAATTCATACTCACATAAGAACTCCATCCACCTCCTCTACCTAGCATTAAGGTTCGGTTGAGTGAATATATATTGCAAACTCTAATGGTATGAATGAAGCTCAAATCAATATCCTACGAGGAAAATTCACCACCTCAATAATGCATGTATCAATGCCGCAAGCTCAAGATCATGGGTAGGGTAATTGAGATCATGAGTCTTAAGTTTTCTATACTCATATGTTATAGCTTCCCCACCCTACATAAGTACTACCCCCAAACCATCTAAGGAGACATCCATGAAAACCGTAAAATCTGCTGAAGGCTCTGGCACTGCTAAAATAGGTACACTGGTTAGTGCTTTCTTGAGTTCCTAAAAGGCCCTCTTGCACTTCTCTGTCCATTCAAATTTCTTTCCCTTTCGCTGAAGGGATGTAATGGGATGATCCACTCTAGAGAAACCCTTAACAAATCATCTATAATAACTTTTGAGACCCATGAAACTCCTAACCTCAGTCACAGTAGTAGGTGCTGGCCAATTCATAATGACATCAATCTTTGATGGGTCCACTAAGATACCATCATCTGATATAATATGGCCTAAATATCTAGCTTCTGATCTGAAGAAGTCACATTTTGACAAGCTTCTATACAAGTTATTATCCTTAAAACACTGTAATACCTACCTCAAGTTCTCCTCATGTTCCTTCTCATTACGAGAATATATCAATATGTCATCAAGGAACACTACCAGAAATCTATCAAGGAAAGTGTGGAATGCCCAATTCATGAGGCTCATTAATACAGATGGGGCATTCATAAGACCAAATGATACAACTATGAACTCATAATGTCTGTATCTAGTCCATAAAGTTGTCTTGTGGAAATCACTCTCCATAATTCTCAACTGATGGTACCTTGATTTAAGATCTATCTTGGAGAACACACAAGCACCATGTAACTGATTAAACAAGTAATCAACCCTAGGTAGTAGATATCAGTTCTTAATGGTTAATTTGTTCAACTATTGATAATCCATACACAACCTAAGAGACCCATCCTTCTTTTTGACAAAGATAACTGGTGCACCCCAAGGAGAGACACTAGGTCGTATGTACCCCTTCTCAAGTAGATCCTCTAGCTGAATCTTGAGCTCATTAATCTCATTAGGAGACATCATGTATGGTTCTCTAGACACTGGTGTAGCTCCTAGAACAAGGTCTATATGGAAATCAAATTCTCTATAGGGAGGCATAACAGGTTGTTATGAAGGAAACACATCTGCAAAATCCTATAACGTAGGATGATCATCAAGGGAAGTTTTCTTATCCTCTTCCTCTTCCCAATCATTGATAGTGATGGTGAATAACTGGCACCTGTTTAACATGCTCCTCTTAAGCTACATAGTGGAGATAATACAAATGGATACCAACCTCTGAACCCCTAAAATTACTGTAGCAATGATGTCATCATCCAAGCACTCTACCCTCTTCTGTCAGAAATCTAGCTTGGCTCTATGGGCATAAATCCAACCCATGCCAAGTAATACTCCATAGGATCCAAGGGGTGCGATACGTAGATCTGCTAAGGTATTCATGATACCAATCTGAATTTGGCAGTCCTTAACTAAGGAGGTGATGGGTACTCTAGAACCTGAGGCTAACTCTACCTCCCAACTAGCTTCTTGTCTAGCTGCCACTAGCCCACAATGCTCCATGACCAATGGAGAAACAAAAGAATCTATAGCACCTGAATCAAATAAAATAGTAACTCGGTTACCTCCAATCATACCTAAAGCCTCAATCACTGTAGCCTAATGTTCTACTTGGTAGTTGTCAATTGTTGCAAAAACTCTATGGGACCTACCCATATCTCCAATAGTGGGCTCTGATGCTGTAGTGCGCTAACCACCCCCAGAGGGTAGTCCCTAGCCAAGGGCCCCATGGCACCACAAGAGTAACATGGTCCTTGAGTCTGAAACTAGGTACCCTGGGGTCTAGAGAACTGTGAGCCCCCTGTCCTACTAGAACAACTAAAACCACCTCTGGAAGACTATTGAGTCCTAGCTAGGGGTGTAGATGATGCCTGGGACCTCTGGTCCCTTCTAGGACCCTTTGTCTTCAACTATTTGGGATTGGAGCCCCATTTCCGTTGAGGAGCCCTCTATCTCTATCCCTGATGTGATTGTTGCTGAGGTGGAGGGGGTTTGTAAGACCCTGAAGAATGCCTATTATTATTATTACCCTTCCAATGTGATTTCTGATAGCCTCATGAACTCTATGGTATGGAATTTTTGTTTTGAAACTGACCTCATGAATCCTTTCCTCTACCCTAAACCTCTTTGGAAATCAAAGCCTTTTCTACGACCTCTCGAAGGTTCCCTTGTACTACCTTGTGCACTGTACCAGATATGGATGCATTCAACCCCTTTACAAAGTGGTTGACCTTGATCTTCTCCTCTCTCATGTACTCTACATAGGGTAGAAGGTCAAGGAACTTACTCTCATACTATGTAACGGTGAGTCCCCTCTATTCAAGGTTGTGGAACTCATCTATCCTTCGTTGTCTATAGCACTCAGATAGGTAACTATCTCTAAATCTCTCTAAGAAAGTTCTCCATGTGAGGGTAACAATAGCTATATTACTCTTTAACTCCTCTATCCTCCACCAAGTAGAGGTTTTACCTCTCAGCAAGTGGATAGAAAAGTTTTCCCTCATATTGCTTCCATAAGGGCGTAATCCAAAGCACCTCTCGAGACTCAAAATAAATGCCTCAGCCTCACTCCCACCCGTGGCTCCTGAAAAGGGTGGTGGATTAAGGCGTATTAGCTCCCTAATCTGGTCCCCTGTGACGCAAGGTGCTCTCTCATAAGCTAGAACCACTTCCTCTAGAGGTGGAATGTGTACTGACTCACCCTTATGGTCAGCCTGATCCTCCACAATCCTAGGTGGGGGACTCTTAGTGTGCTCACGCGTAGCACCCGCAAGTCCTTCCTACTGATCACCCTGTGGTAACCTATCCAAAATGGTTCCAACCAAAATTTGAAGAGCATTAAGTACATCTTCATTGGGGTTCGGTGGTTTCCTGGGAGGAGGTCTCTGCTCCTCTCTAGCACCCCCTACATCCTTCTCTACGTGAACTCATGTCGTAGAGGCATATTTATAGCCTCATCCACGGGTGTGAGCTTGCCGCATTATTGGAGACATCCTACACAAATATGAGAAGGGTATAAGTTGAAGATAATGTTGTAGATTTAAAAAGAAAATTTTAAGTTGTTGCGTTTGTCTTTCCTAAGTTTGAAATGTTTGATAATGTTGAAAAAATGTGTTTTAAATTTGTGAAACATAGTGGGTATAAGGTTCCAATGTTGAAATGTGGCTCTGATACCAACTGTCATACCCAAACATTTGCACCCAAAAATGCAATAACATTTTTTCTGAAAGGTTAATAATTACTGTCTTAAGGAATTCAATTGCGAGGTATATTCATGTTTGCTAAATTAGAGAAATGCATACATAGAG
This sequence comes from Thuja plicata, assembly GCA_018584345.1. Taxonomy (NCBI): domain Eukaryota; kingdom Viridiplantae; phylum Streptophyta; class Pinopsida; order Cupressales; family Cupressaceae; genus Thuja; species Thuja plicata. Next base: position 1,870,552 of record MU223105.1, read on the forward strand.
GGAATGCTCGGTCTTACAAGTATTAGGATCCCAAGTAGGGTTAAGGGGAATCATGACTATACATCAACAAACCTCAACCCATCATATAAAAAAAATATAGTTTTAGTTTTAACAAGTTCACTTGAGGGAGCCTTACATCTTTTCATTTATGGCTAAAAAATGTTATCAGAAGATGAATTAAACCATAAGCTCAACTCCTTAATTAGATATACTAATGTTTCCATTGCTTTATATAACCTAGAATTCCTAATATTCTGACATCCCAAGTATTATAACGATAACACTATTTTTACAATGGCAACATATATTAGTCTCATAAAAATAGCATTACTAGGTTAAAGTTACATTCTTTTGGCTATTTAAGACTTTTTGATTTTCAAAGAAAATATCCCTCTAGAACTTAGGTAATACTATCATTTACTAATGATTTTATTTATAAAAAAAACTAAACCAACATCTCGCTAAATTTCCTATCCGATATTTCATTGGGAGCTTAATTAATATTTCATCTCTTTTTAAATATAAATCAACATATATTTATATTATGGTGGTTAAAAAAATTAGGCTCAATTCTAGAACTTCATTCGTGTATATTCATATAAATTTAAAAGCCATAGTTTACTATTATGCAAGTTAAAGCAAAGGCCTATTAATCTCCTCCATTTAAGGTCTCGATTTCCTTAATAGAAATCCAAACAATGTTAATAACTAGACTTAAAGATTTTCTATGTTATCTCATATAATTAATTAAGACATCCTGATATTCATCAAATAAATTATATGAAGTGTGTCTAACTAATATAGTGCAACTTGGAAATAATAATGTTTACATCCAATAATCGTGATGTTTAAACCTTATGTTAATATTTGAAATAAAACTTACTAAAATTTTATAATAGGAAACATTGGATAATATCTAACCTAACATTACACAATATTTTATTTTTTATTTTTTTATTTTTAAACATTGGCATAAATCTTTATTTTATTAGGTGGCCAAAGAGATTATTTTAAAGATAGATTTTTATGATAATGGGGATTATCCATTCCCACCCAAAAAAGTTTTGAAAAATCTCTCAACACAATAAAACATTGTTTAAATAAAAAGGTCAACTCTCTCTAATGATTGACCCTAACCCTAATTTAAAATTAGGGTTAGGGCCCAAATTGTAAGCCCTAAAAATGAGATATCTTTGTCATTTCTCCCTCTTCCCTTCTTCTCCATTCTTTACTCAAACCCTAGATTCTATTCTTTTCTCTTCCTTTTTTCATCTTGCAGGTATGGCAGCCATTAGAGAATCTTCATGGAACTCTCAGAAATGTCCAAGAATTCATATATATGTAAATTTATATACATTCAGTTGTGTATATACATTTACAAATATATGGAATGTTAGGACTGTGTATTCTTCTCTTTTTATTATCTATTCTGCTATTTTCTTTTATACAACTTTAGTTGCTGTGTATAATCTCTCTTTTTATTGTTTTTTTTAAACACTACTGTAGGGAAGGGTTTATTAAAAATGAGGGGGGGGGTCTATGTAGGAAGGCGTTGTGCGCTATGTGGTAAGAGCGGCTGCGACCACGTGTAGCATGTGGGGGAGAGGTCGAGGCCCCTCCCACCACCGTGGTGGCTCCTCCACCACAGGCATCACGCAGACAATGACATCTGATGCTGCTGCACGGTGGCTATGGTGGCAACGCCACCACGATGGTGAGGGGGAAGGCTCCGCACCTCCCCTCCACCCTTCGCTAACACACACAGGGTGGGGTGTGGGCACAACCCCACCCCACCCAATATTTTTAAAAAAATAAACACTTTTTTATTTAATTTAAAAAACTATGATGTGAGTTGTTATATATATATATACACACACACACACACACACACACACACACTTTTAAATATGATCTTTTAAGATTTAAGCATGCAAATATATATACTTATACAGATAAATATATAACTATATATATACATACATGCACACACACACACACACGTGTGTGTGTGTGTGTGTGTATTAAAAAACATATTTGTTCCTTAGTGTAAAATGTTTCAAGATTCTTACTTTGCATATGAAAACTAATTTCTAGATTTAATATTTAAGTAAAAGGAAAACTACCATTTGCAGAAATGTAAATCATGTACATACATATACAAATTTTATTGAACATTATAATTCCAAGTAAAGAAATGCATAAGAGAATGTAAAAGTTTATACATAAAGGCAAGTATTCAATATTCTATTTTTTTTTAATGAATATTACATTTCTTTCCACCAAGTTTTCTTTCTATTCTCATTTCATTGTTGGTGCAAATTTCATTTTTACAGAAAAGAAAGATAATGCTAAACTGAAAAATTTAAATATACTTTTATTGAGCTTTCTAAGATACATTACTTGTACATTCACAATACTATTTTTTTTTACATACAAGGCTCTCTACCAAGAGAATGCAAGAAAATTTCAACCTTCAAGGCTTTTTTACAATAGTCATGAAATAATGATTTCTCCACCTTCTTGCCTTCAATTTTGACTTTAAGTAACTTTAAGAGAAATCTACAAAAAAGAAGAAACAAACTAGGATACCATGGGAATCTCACCTCCCAACCTAGGTCTCTAAGAGGCCACCCTCGAGCTTGGGGAACCAAACAAAGGTGGGTTACAAACACACTAACAAAACAACAATAACAAAAATACAAACTCACACAATACTCCCAGCCAAGGCATTCACAATGGGTCACACAATAACCCTAAAATGGGGTGAAGTGGACCAAGTACCCTATGGGGAGAAGGCCAAACCCAAAGCAAGGACAAAGCCGTCACAAGGCTTACAAAAACATTTCCTTAACATATTTCTCATATTCACCATACACCCTTATGACCCCCATGGCTACAAGCCAAATACAACACCCTTATGAACCCCCAAAAAATAACAAGGAATGGCTTCATGGAGCCCATACTCCATGATTTCTCCCTCTCCTCCTTGAGGAGAGACTCTACATCCATTGGTTGTCAAACTCATTCACCTCCAAGGCTACTCTTCCATCCCAAGGGTGAGTGGACCTTGAGACTCCCATACACAACAACAAGCAAAGAATACATTGCAAGAACATGCTTCAGAAAATAACATTGAAATAAAACACAAGACATTCATATCTTCAATTCTCAAGCATACTAGCATGCTACATTCTTCTTTTCATTACAACATAAGAGAAACAAAAAAAGTAAGATGCATGAGATCCACCAACCTAATTCTAGCTTATGAAAAGAAATTTGTTCAAGAGCTCCCTTAAAATCTAAGTCCTCCGTTTCCAAGCTTCACCAATTCTAGTCTAGTCTCTAAGTTAGAGAGTGGGTGTTCAAACTCTCCAACATAGAGAGTCACCACTAAAAAGGACACTAGAAACTCATGGGGAAAACAAAAGCCTCTAATTGGTTTCTCTTCCTTAATCTTCTTACGACTTTCTAAAAATGGATCCAAAAGGGGAAACTCAAAAAGGTAGGCAAACTCTTTGCACCTAAATGGAAGGGTGGTCTATCCAAGATCATGTTTCCAAAAGTTGATTTTCGTCAATCTTGAAAATTCAACTTTTGGAAGGGTCTCTTGGTCAACCAAAGGTTATCCTAGGGTTAAAAATGACCCTTACCCATAGATATAACAAGTGGGCTACCCAAAAATGACCCTAACACACCCCTTAGCACTTTTCTAACCCTCTAAAAGTCCACTTAAAACATACTCACGAAATTCAATTGAAATGACCCCACCTCCAGCTCCCTAACCAAGGAATGCACATGGAGATCTACTATGGTACTAACCTAGGTAGGTGGGCACCTAATCCCCAAGTGGACATGTCATGGTCCTTATAAGTACATACATAAGTGTCAAGTGACACATATAAACACTTACACATCACTAGACACATGGCATATCCACTTGAGCATAAAGCACAAATAATTAAATATGAAAATAATATTTATGAACTAAATTCAAATAATCAAACATTTACATTTACAAATTAAATCATGATACAACGAGGTCTTGTCTCTCATTAGACACCACCTTGGCTTTATTTGAATTCACATATACCTATGTTTGGTTCCCCGGATTTAATACCATGGTCTCATACCTGCACACTAAATCCAAATATCAGTAGCCCAAGGGGATAAAATATGCTTCAGAAAGAAATAAACAATATTCAAAACCTTAATGAAACGTCTACATACTAAATTTTATCACCTAAGATCATAAGCAATAAGAGTTTCATTTAAGCATATAACATAAAGTAAGAGTCACATTGCATGATAACTCAATTAAATGTCAATTTCTAATAATTATCATATCATCACTAATCCATCACATAATCATAATATTTTCCCAAACCAAATGTCTCATAAAGAAAGATCCATAATAGAAACATAATATAGTCCATCATGTGCATCATAAAGTAACATGTATCTGACATCCAAAATTATCAATCCATGACATAAAGCATAAAATCCAAAGTGCATCAAAATATAATGTATCATGTGCTAAGTCTATCATAAGCAAAAATATAGAAAGCTACGATGGGCTTGGGGTGAGGCCTCACACATCAGAGGTACAACATTACCATCAAAGTAAAATGTAGGAGATTCTCACAAGACCTACGAAATTTGAACATATAAAAAATGTATGCCCTAGTAGGTTGTAGCAGTGATTCACTGTAACATCAATAATTAAAGAGAGGAAATAAAATTTGAAAAATATATACATTTATACCTTCCCACACAAGTTGTATTGATCCGTCTTAAAGAAAATATGAACATCAATTGAGTCAAACCCTAGTAAAAAAATGAATGAGTAATGGTAAGTTATTTCCATGCAAACCATACTAAAAGTCATCCATCAATGAGTCTTTAAAGGGTAAGAATACCTAAATTGTTCCTTGCCTAATTTGTAACCAACATTTATCAACAATTACATGTTAGATTATGTTGTAGAAAGTGAAAAATTTAACCAAAAAAATTACAAGAATATAAACTTAATTTATTCAATAGTTAAGGTAATTTAGTTAAATTACCTTGTTTTAATTATATCCAAATTGCTCACAGATGCCTTCTTCTAGCATTTTGTTGAAGACAAAATACTAAAGTTGTGAACTGATCTAATGATTTCAAGTATGCTTTGAAGATTTGGATGCCTGAGAGAGAGAGAGAGAGAGAGGATGTTCTTCTATATCTCTCTCTCTTCCTATCTTTGGGCATCCAATACTTGAATTACTCATTGAAGGATGTTCATCTGTATGTCTCTCTCTTGCTATCTTTGGGACTATGTACTACTTGAGTATGCTGAAGAAGTTGTGATTGGGACTTTGTTATGTCCTTTGAATGAGGAGAATGGTACAAGAGAGAAAGGTATGCTTGTGGAAGCAGATGACGAGGCTAATTAAGCAGCCAAGGAGTTGAGTGATGAGTTGGAATGCCAAAAGGAATGGCACAAAGACAAGGATCAGTTGATAGAGTATAAATTGGTCTCAATGGAAGGGGAGACCAAGAGTGAGTTGGAAATGGTGGTAGGAAATGAGAAGGCCAAGGATTTTGTGTACTCTCAAAGCATGAAGATGGAGTATGAAGAGATGTGTCTTTGGGAAGAGATTTTAATCAAGTTGCAGGTGTATACAACAGTGCTAGAGATGTTGATCATGATGAAGATGATGAACAGTTTGGAGTAGTAGATGGTGTAAATTTTTCCAAGATGAGGCAAGCCTAAAGTGAAGATAAAATATATAAGGAATATCCAAGAGGTAGAAGGACAAACCAAGAAAAGATTGCAGAAAGATGACATGTACAAGCTATAGGTTAAAATGAAGGTTATGTTTTTTGATACTTTGTTTTACAGATGTTTCCAAGGGACTTTGAAACTTTTTAAATTCTGGGAGTATGGTGCGGGAGCACCTAGGATATAAGGGTTCACCGTAAGGCCACATGAATAATCTTGAACATTGGATATTGTAAGTACAACTAAGGTTGGTTGGGACCCAATTATTGTGAACATTACATGTTATTACCTTGTAGATGACGGGCCATTGAATATTGATTGGAATTCATATTACTGTTATCGTTACTGATCAAAATGACATAACTGTTAATATATGATCAGACTTGTTGTTATGGAGAAGCAATTGATGAAATCTAATGGTGGATTTTTGTAGGGTACATAGGTATGTTTGGTGATTTATATTGGTATTGGGAACAAATAGACTTGAGGCCTAAAATTTTGTAATAATTCAAATTGACCTTGAATAGGTGAATGGAATGATGCTGTAAACATGATAATTTACTGACTATATTTTAAGATTCCTTGACAAGAATGTTGGGTGAACTTGAAGTTCCTAATGTTGTATAGATGCAATGATAAAAGTTGATGGGTATGATGATGCCTCTTGGGTGGGTGGTGCACATTCATGTTGGAAAATGTATTGTTTTCATTTTCACTTTGATTGGGAGATGTAGCATAGTGAAATACCCATCCTTTAAAGAAGATTTAGTTAGTTGTCATGATGGATGCTAAGAGATCCACTATGTTTTGTGAAAACTATCTTAAAACCATCAATAACAAACCTGTTTACAAGGGTTTGTTAATATTTTTCATTCTAATTGTTGAAAAATCATGATCTTTTGGAATTTGGTAGTAGACATAGATGGTGGATTAATGAAGAGTTTGAAGGTCTGATTGGATGTGTTTTGGAAAATACAGTTAATTATCTTAATGATGACAATCCTATAATAATCACCATTTGTTTTGATTGATCATTGATATAAGGATGATGGAAATATGTTGATTAGATGACCCTGAGGTACTACGAAGCAAAATTTGATCTCTCACTCACTATTGTGGATTAGATAGATGATTATCCTAATAGGATAGTGGCATACAATATTACAGAGTTATTAGAAGCAATTCTAGAATTCCAAGAGTGTGATTGATGGTAATTTGAATGATGATGTCAAGACTAATGTTTGTGTGTTGATAGAATAGGATATGGAGCATTCATGATGATATGGTATTAGGGTATGAAGGTAAAAACTTGTTGAACAATTTTTGATTCTTGGATTAGAAATAAGTTGCGTATGTGACCTTGAATAATTTAATGGGGTGATGTTGTAAGTTATTGATTTAGAACTTGTGATATATTAATGAAGGGGATGTCTTGAGTCTTTGGAGAATGATAATCCTATGATGATAGGATGTTAGTGATATTGATGCAGAGCATCATGGAACAACCATCAAGAACCCCAAATCAACCATGAAGTTCAGTCTTCAACATAATATATTCAATATGTTAGAGGCATATTCAGGTCATACTCATCCTTCTAGCTTCACATATACATCTTATCAAGACACCAACATCCTACCAATCCTCATACATTATTGTTAATAAGGCATTACAAAAACATTCCATCATATCTCAGTATATTTCTTCCAAGGAGCCCATTACTTTGATGTTTCAACTCTTACCCTTGGAGTCCAACATTAAGGCATATTAGGCATTGTGGTCACAATCTATCCATGAGAATAATTCTTGCAACAAACTTCATTAATCAATAGACTTTCAAGGTTATACCTGTAGAAGTTGATAAATCCAACTTCACAGCTCGCCAAGAACACCTGCATGCAAATACCTGATACTGAATGGAAGCCAAAGAGACAAAAGAAAGGGTTTGGAAAATCTCAGCGGAGAAAGCTTGGTTTGTGCATTTAATAATTAATAAACATATTAATTATTATGCACCTACAAATGACAAGCTTAAGTGAATAGAATAATAGTTAGCTTTAATAATTAAATCGAAGTGATTTAATTATAAAGGAAAATGTACTATTACTCTAACACCCCCCCTTAATCGAAGCTCAGGAGGAAACTAACCTAGCACGACTATGAAAGCAAAAGAAATGGGTCTTGGCAACAAGGCCTGATCAGGTACCCAACTACAAAGAAATCTCTGTAAAATGGGGAAATAGAGAAAACCCAATGGGAAAAACTCTACCCCAAAAAGAGATACAACAACATGCTAAAAAAAAACATGAAGGAAGGAAGGCCTCAACAAGACCCCCCAAGGACAACTTCTGTCACCCTAAGCATAGAACGCAACTGAAGATAGCACGGAGAAGCAAAAGGTTTGGTGAAGATGTTAGCAACCTGTGCGTCAGTGGGAATGTACTCCAAAGAGAGAACACCATCCTGAATCTGTTGACGGATGAAATGCATATGAAGCTCAATGTGTTTAGTGCACTGATGCTCCACCGGGTTGCGAGAAATGTGAATAGCACTCTGATTATTGCACCACAGAACAGTGGGACGGTCAAGAGGAAAACCAAACTCAGTCATCAACTGTCAAAGCCATAAAATCTCCTGACTAGCATGCACTACCACTCTATACTCAGCCTCTGTAGATGAAAGTGCATGAGCATTCTACTTCTTGCACGACCATGTGATAGGTCCAGAGCCAAGACAAAAGACAAAGCCAGAAGTAGACTTCTGATCATCAACATCACCAGCCCAATCTGAGTCAGTGTAGCCAACAATGTGAGGAGCCCCTGATGTGTAATGAATGCCATACATAAGTGTGCCCTAAATGTATCTCAAAATGTGCTTGGCATCTTGCCAAAGACTCTCATGAGGCTCGTGTGACAACTGAGAGATTAGGCCAACTGCAAAAGAGAGATCAAGATGAGTGTGTGTCATATACAACAAACTTCCAACCAACTATAGATACAATGTAATATCCACTGAAGGTGAAGTGCAAGAGGTAGACAAAGTAACACTCGATTGAAAAGGTGTGGGAGCAAGCTTGCAATCAAGCATATCAAAGTGTTGAAGCATGTCAACAACATACTTCTACTGGTAAACAAAGATCCCAGCAGGGGACTAAACAATCTACAGACACAGAAAGAAGTGTAATAGACCAAGGTATGTCATCTCAAACTGCTCCATCAATGTGTGTTGAACATCCTAAATCATAGAAGATGAGCTACCTGTGATGAGAAGATCATCAACATATAGCATAAGGATAAAAACCTCATCCTCAAGATGCTGAACGTAGACTGTAGGATCAGAATGACAGCGTGTGAATCCTATAGAAATTAGAAAGGAGTCCATCTTCTCATACCAAGCCTGAGGGGCCTGTTTGAGACCATACAAAGAATGCCAAAGTCTGTAAACCAAGGAGGAATCGTGCACAAATCCCTGAGGCTGCTCCATGTAAATCTCCTCACTAAGATCACTGTGCAAGAAAGCACTCTTCACATCAATCTAAAAAATGGGCCATCCCTGAGAAGCTGCGAGGGATAAGACAAGGTGAATAGAGTTCATATTGGCGATAGGGGCAAATGTCTCAATGTAATCAATACCCTTAACCTGTGAAAACCCCTTCACAACAAGACGTGCCTTGTACTTATCAATAGAACCATCCGTAGCAAACTGAGTATGATACAACCACTTGCATCACACTAACTTTCTTCCCTTAGGAATAGAACAAAGATCCCAAGTGTGATTCTTCATCAAAGAAGAATAATCCTCCTCCATAGCACTATCCCACTTAGTATGTCCTGTCACTACCCCAAATGTCTAAGGCTCACCACAAATAGCATGACTCAGAAGACTAGAACCCACAATATGAGACTGGGTGCGACAAGAAGTGGAAGGGTCACCAGCCAGAGATCCTGCAGCATCAACTATAACACAAGCCCATCTAGGCATCTATGGAGGATCTTGTGGTGGAGGTAAATGGGGATCACCAAGATCATCATCCTCATCATCCTGAA
>MU223105.1:1880957-1897433 GCA_018584345.1 Thuja plicata
TCAATGAAAGTAAGCACATATCTGGCACCAGAAAAAGGAGTAGGAAATGACATGAGGTCACTATGAATCAACTCCAATGGTTCCAAAGCACGAGTAGCTCGTCCCTGAGGAAAAGGATCCCTATGTTGTTTTCCAAGAACACAACCCTGACGAACCCCATCACTACAAGTAATCTGTGGAAGCCCAAGAACAAGTGTCTGTGTGCTCATTTGCTGAAGATATCTATAATTGACATGGCCCAAATTCTCATGCCAAAGTCTACTCACTAAATCTACATGTGCTATAAGACAAGAACTTGTGCCAGTAGAAGACTCATATCCATCAAATCTGTATAGTCGGGATGCAGTGTCAACACTCCCAGTAGCCAAAATCATCTCATAATCATGTAAGTCCTGAATAAACACATCATGTGGTGAGAACTCAACTGTCTTACCAGAGCCAAAGTGGCAAATCTAATAGATAGATAGTAGGTTCGTCAAAATTTCAGAGACAAAGAGAACATCCTGAAGAGAACCCCCAACTAGTGCAGTAGAACCAAAACCCAAAATAGAAACATGAGATGAGTTCCCAACAGCAATCTGTGAAGTAGCACAAGGGGCAAGTGAGGTGACCAACTGCTAAGTGTGTGTCATGTAGTGAGAAGCACCAAAATCTATAATCTAGGTGGGCCCAAAAGTCATTGCTTGTGCAGTAAGAGAATGACCTTTCCCTGCAGGGGAGGATGTGGACTGAGGAGCTGAAATGTGATGCTCCTACAAGGATTCCTCTAAAGCCTCCAAACATTTCCAACACCTAGAAATGGGATGTCCATCCTTTCCACAAAAGCTACAGGTCTCAACTGATTTCTTCTTAGTCTTGGAGGTAGACTCAGTAGACTTCGAAGAATATTTACCCTTGGAAGGGTTAGCTGGAGGTTTTGAATCATTTTTTTGTGTAGGTTTGGAGGAAGACTCATTGCCTACAAAATATTTCTTGGGTTTGCCTTTTTGTTTTGGTTTCACCTATGAATACTGAGCAACCAATGCTTGGCTAGAAGAGCCAAAAGCATCCATCTGTTGGATCTTTCCCTGTTCCCGTGTCAACCAATCACAGAATGTCTCAAAAGAAGGCATGGTGTGTCTAGCACCCAAAGCATCCATGGTGGAGTAGAAAGTGGAAGAGAATATCTGATACTGTCCTCACAACTTTGAGAGTATCAAGAAGATACACTCATCATCTATCTTGGTTTTCCCACATCCCTGCAAAACTAAGCGCAAAGACTTGAACTTCATCAAGAAGTCCTCAATGGTTGAAAAGCTGGTAGGTGTCAAAGTGGTCAGCTCTGCATCAGGCTATAGTGCCCAAAACTCATTCAATGTGCCAAACAAATCTGAAAACTTGCCCCAAATGGCCCTAGGAGTTGTCAAACCATCCAAGTGAAAGAGGAGACTATCGAAAATGTTCAGTGCAATCAAGCCCATGGCTTCATCCATTTTATTCCTGTGCTGAAGGATCTAAAAAGGATGTTGTAGGACAGGTTGATTTTCATCTAGGCATGACCATAATCCATGTGACATGAGTAGCCTGGTCATGTGTGCTTTCCAGGTGTGGTAATTGTACGGTGTCAGCCGGGCCACAGAGGGGCCTGACATTGAGAGAAGAAAAAGACGAAAGTAGAAGGGTCATTTTTTGAAAGTAAATGATAGAAAGCAAAAGCACCCCCCACAAAGCATAATTCTAACCCCCGTATAGCAAAGAATCAATTACTAAAAGCATGAAAAACTAGGAAAAAACCTGAACGCCAAATGTAGAGAGGGAGGAAAATGAAGCCTCTACTTCAACACCAAAAATAGGAGCTCAAATAGCCAAATCAATGAACAAGACTAGCATCATCATGTCTGGCTCAAAAACACCTTTTCGGTGATATTTTGTTATTCAAAAATGGACACCGTATGCTCAAGTTATGGTCAAAAAACCAAGTACCCCTCCGAAAAACAACTCTCTGGAAAAACACAGTCACTGGAAAAAAATTAACGTCTAAATGACCGTCACAGTCTGCGAAGTTAAATTTGACGATCATCAAGGCTGTCGCCAAAAAAAAAATTCTGTCGTCGGAAAGTGCCAAAACACGCTGGAAAACTTCAAATTGTGCCAGAAAAAAAATTTGTTGGGAGGCTGACGTTAGGGTGACATCACCACCATCACCCGCAAGTTGTGGTGGTGGATGGCGGAGGGAAGATTCAGTGGCTCCCAGGTGACTCCTCGGCGTAGCACTGCCGGTGGTGGCTGCGGTGGTTGGTGGGCGGCACGCCGGTGGGGGGTCAGGCCGGGGTGGCGGCGGGGTGGCACGGTGGCAGCACACCCTGGTTGCACTTCGTTTGCGCCAAAAAATGACCTAAAAAAGGCATTTAATTTTTTTCATTTTTTTTCTTGAAAATTGTGCCTGTATGGCCTGGGAGGCTAGATTTTTTTCCTGAGGTCACTGTGACCAAAATGGTCAAACCTTATAGGTATTTTGACTCTCTCATACCTTTTGAACGTAATGGTGGAGTACATTTTTTCTCAAATGGCTCCAGAAGATAGTGCCTCCTTGAAAGTGATAGAAAAACCCTAGAGAAGTTGTGGCTGTTGTCTTCGAATCATGGCCTCAAAAACCTTCAAACCAGGTAGTGACAGGGTGGCTCTGATACCATGTAGAAGTTGAGAAATCCAACTTCACAGCTCGCCAAGAACACCTACATGCAAATACCTGATACTGAATGGAAGCCAAAGAGACAGAAGTAAGGGTTTGGAAAATCTCAGCGGAGTGAGAGCAAAATTATTATTTCCCAAAAAGTGAATTACAATAATTACAAAAGTGACATATAAGGTGAGAAACCCTAAAGCCGGAGAAAGCTAGGTTTGTGCATTTAATAATTAATAAACATATTAATTATTATGCACCTACAAATGACAAGCTTAAGTGAATAGAATAATAGTTAGCTTTAATAATTAAACCGAAGTGATTTAATTATAAAGGCAAATGTACTATTACTCTAACAATACCTTTCTAAATTCATTTCACTTCTTCTGTAATGTCCTAGTATACTGACCAGTCCATGCCAAAGCCTTTAATCTGCTCATCCAAAATTAGTGGTCATGTCATAATCATTCCAACTTTAAAAAAATCCATTAACATTATCTTTCAAAATTTAAATCTATCCTTTATCTTAGGGTCATAGCACTTTAGATTATTGTGCTTACTGTCACCATCTAAATACAGAATCATAGTCTCTAAGTCTGATCACAAACATAAACAAATCTTCCAAACTTATTATTCACGCTCACTTTATCAGATCAATGAGTCCATAGTAGAACAAATTAATTCCCCTTAAAACACACTTTGTTTGGATACTCAAACAACAAAGGACACCTTGATTGTGACTGTTCTTACTTTTGTAAACTTGGTTAAAATAGATTGAAGAATGTCCATTTCCTTAATACATCTATTCCATCATGCATGTATTGGGGTCTTCAAACAGTTCCTTATCCTTTTCGATTCTTCATATTCCATTATAAATTATTACATTATGAATAGCAATTCATTTAATACAATTACTATAAAAAAACAAAGATTTCTCTGTGTTCTTCCCGTTAGGGCATCACTTTTCTTACACATAAATTAACCATTAGATGCGAGACCAAATGAATTTGAAAGCACTATGAATCTACTATAAAATTCACCAAGGATTCGATTTTTCCACTAGGTACAAATAAAAATATAAGAAAACCCTAGCAACAAACTCATTAATAGAGGGTTTTAAACATTTTTACAAAATTCCATTTGTATCTAGGGGACCATGTAACAAGGGGCGCGTGGATCCAATAAGTGGAATATCTAATTTTTGTCTCAGTCTGGACAATATTTTAAGGAGTCAGTCTGTTTAGGGAGTTTGACCAATGTATGTCATTGGTAAGAGGGATGTTAGTCTAAGAACGTGTGAAGCTAAATTTTAAAAGTGTCTAACTGATTTGTTAATAAGGGGCACTTAATTTGTGTTTAAGTTGTGATTGTCTCTACATAATGGGATAGACTATCATAGTTGAGGATTAGATGTTTGATAGCTGGATAGTGTTAAACCTAAGGGTTTCTTAGGGCATTGTGCATTGAGAGAAGAGCCATTAGAAGGGGAAAGAGTTAGAAGATCAAGGTCAAGAGTTTGTCCAAGATAAGGATCTATTGGTAGACGTAGTGTAAGGGTTTTGTTGAGAGTTTATGAAAGGGGACAATCATAGTAGATATCTATATGTTGACAGAATTGGTGGGTATCATAAAATCCTAATTGTGAGTGAAGAATTTGATTTGCAGAATCAGTGCATTGATGGAACCTATAAGTAGTTGTGTAGATGAATAAAGGATTGGTGAGAAAGTATGAAGAACAATGAAATCAGTAATGATATGATCAAAGTTTGGTGAACTAGTTGGCAGGTATTCATTGGATTAGAGAAGAGTGTTGTGAGGGTTAGTGTATTTGGAATGCCTAATGCTTGAGGCATAACCAATGCAGGTAATTAGAAGAAAGGAATGAGTTGTGATTGATTATGTGACAAGTTTTATCCGCCACAAAGAAGTGGAGATTTGTCTCAGAAGACATTGTTTTGTTGAATACAAATGAAGGAAATATCAACATTTTAGTGTTATTTTGGAAGGGACCATTATGTTCTTTTCACTCTTGCGCTACCAATGGAAAAATTACCTCTTCATTTACTAGAATCCAAATATTTTATATGTTGTCTCCATATATCCAAATGAAGGACTTAGGTGCACAGATAAAGTTGATTTCAAGCATTGGAGATTATGTTTTTGGTTATGAATAGAATGAAGGTGTTGGAGGCTCATTATCTACAGTAAGGTGTTTAGTGTTTTGAACAGTCTTAAAGGGAATTAGGTGTTGTATTATTTACCTAATTGTTTGAATGTAAAATTGAGTGATTGGAGCCTTGTGATCAAATCGATGATTATTTTCCTTAGAGGTGATTGAAGTTAAAATATGGGTCTTAGATAGGTGTTGTTAAAAAACAAAGTTAAAATACTAAAGGAATAAAGTTAATCCTTATGCCTTGAGGTCAAGAATGAAATATTCCTAATTAGCTTATTCAGGTTTGGTCCAAAATTCAACAACCAATATTTCTTCATGATAACCAACGGAAACATTAACCTAAGATGTTGGTCCAAAATGTCTTAGTGGAGTGGTCCTAATAGGAGTAGCCATATGGGTTCAATTTGGATTATGGAATGTGAGCATGGAATGGAGTTTGGGATGATTTGACTACCCTTTTTAAAATTTGAATGAATTGTTTACTATGTAATCTTCAATATTATTATAAACATAAAAGTCTAAATCAAGGACCTTACCTATGATGGTCTCCACTAAGTAACTTCTTGTGATGGTTTTCATGCTGGCTCTGTTGGACCCTACAATTAAGATTCAATAAAATTAACACTGGAGCATAACGAAATATTGAAAAGTGTGTTACCTTATTGAGTTTCTCTTAGTTTCAAGAATAGTTTAATATTCTCTAATTAATAGGGCCAACCAAGTGAAGGTGGAAGATCATTTGGCCCCTCCCCCCTAACACCATTCTAAATTCCTTGTTAACATATAACATTCATTCATTCTTTCATCCATTAATAAAATATAACATTCATTCATTAACACATTACATTCATTGTCACATAACATTCAATAACATTCATCAACACATATCATTCAGTATAATTTATTAACACATAATTACATCCATTAAAACATAAATTCATTCATTAACACATAATATGAATGAAATCATTTCTTTATTTAGTTTTTTTAGCTAATCTGGAGCATCAAATTAATCATTTTACCTCTCTTTAGGTGTTATTCCCTCTAGTCGTGCCCTATTCCTAATCAAGTGATCATGATGTGGAGGCCTATACAAAGGGGCCTCCACTGCAATAACAAAGAAATGGGTTAAATTAGTAAGATTTTTTTTATTATTGTTACAAGTATTTCATTAATTAAAATAACATTACAAGGGTTCTCTTTACCTAATGGGGCCACATCATCTTCCCGTTCATGTCATCTAGCCTCATCCTCTTTACTTGATGGGGGCACATCACATTCCTGATGTTGTGTAGCATGATCATGCTCCACTTGTTCACCATGTTCCACATGCTCTAAAATAAAAATATAAAAGTTTATATGAATTACTACATCAATTGTAATTAAATATGTTTACATATTTTATTAATTACATAGAAAATATTATATAGCACATGAATACCTCTAGTACCAGGATGCACACCATGACCTTCATCAGGTATAGGTTGTGCTCCAACCTCAGCAGGCTGCATTCCAATGTCATGTGCATTGTTATCATTGCTTTCTGATTTAGAAAAAATATAGTCACTTTATGGCAGAAATTAATATTGAATAGATTATTGCTCAAGTATTCAATTTCAAATAATCTTCATTTAGGTTATTTACTTGTGTGACAGATGCACTCAAAGATTATGTTTTCCCAGTCGATTCTCTTAGGCATTAAGTCACGACTCCATAGCCTTGGTGGAAGGCAAGCTTCATTTCATATTATGTGGGAGTTCTGTTGAACTCAGAGCACTGCATTTTTGCATAATATCATGAATTATTATTCTAGTGTGTGATAAAAAATAATTGTTTGCAATATATTATTTTAGTGCGATATTTCATTTATTGATACTTACAATTCGTGCAACAAATTTCATATAACTACTAGAACCAAGTTTGTGTTGCCTTTGTTTTTCTAGTCTTTCCTTCGTTGCCTTTGATGTGTCGAGCAACCTATGAAAAGTTTGAACTATGTTAGATTATATAAAAATAAAAAGTAATTAGTACATAATTATATTTTTGATAGTATCACATACCTTCTTCTGCTCGATGGTGTATGTCCTTTTTTATTTTCTAATTTTTCCTTTCCATAAAAAAATCAGGGCCTTCCACTCTCTCTCTGGAATCATGGGGGGACGCTCGTGCTTTTTGTTCTTCTCTAAATGTGTCCTATATTGATCCCTCACATACTTTAGATGAAGACATTATATTTTCCCATTAGTATATGCAAGGAAAAACATTATCTACACCATCGGTTTATACTACACCCACAGACAGCGCACAACACTACCCGACGCCAAGGTTACTCGATACTACCAAGTATAAAGCATCCCGACAAACACTATTCAGTGTTACCTGATGAAAAAAAGGACAAAGGAACCTGACGAGTAACCAATAGTACAACCCGATGAAACATACAAAGAGTGGAACCCAAAAGATGAAGGGAAACCAACAATCAGTTCAATGAAGGAAAACCAACAGACTTTCAGTTCAACCCGACGATCAAGAACCAACAGTCAGTTACATCCCGCAAAAAGTGGATCTAACTTTCTACGTCAGATAAATCACTGAATTTTTATATTTAGCTTCTTGATTTGTTTTAAATCCATTGTGTTTAGAGAAAGCAATGTAATTATTATTTTTTTAATTAGTCTAACTATTTTAAAACATGCAAACTAAAGGATCAAGGTCAAGTTGTATACGTTGGATAGAGAATTAACATCGTAATGCGTGATTCTAGAATAGGTCAAATACTTTTATAAATAGATGCTCAATGAATTTTGAACATGTTGTTTGATGATGATTGTAGCCACTGAGAGCATCTAAGGATCAGACAAGAGAATTAATGCAGAAGGACAAAAAATGATTAATTCAGTTTCAAGAACAAAACACAGGCTACCGAAAAGCATGAAAAGCTATTAATCAATCACTATAGTTGATATTCATATTCTATGAGATTTAATGGATCTGTGATCAGAAATTATAGATTGCATATAGTCAGGTCAAACATATTGAACTCATTCTAACAAGTGTAGTACACTTAATAAATCCTTTAAAGGAAGGTGGACTTAACAGTCCTATTATAAATCTCTTAACCAAGTGCACACTTCATTAGTGTTGTTAAAATCTCTTAACAGAGTAGATCTTAACAGGTATCCACTTTAATACTCCTAACAAGGTAGATCATCAGAAGTGATCAATTGTAAGCCTTTACCGGCTCCCTTCCATTCTGTAGATAGTGAAGTTTTGTGGGTGCCATCCCCACCACATTTTTTAATTCCTAATAGGAGTTTTCTGTGATATCATATCTTATGTTATGTGTTTATTACTTTCATGAATGTTTCTATGAATGTTGCAAACAATTAAAGATTATGAATTAATATTACATGCATAAGAAAGAACATCAGATATGGTCGGTAATACAGTAAAGAATGATTACTAATGATGAAAGGTGAAAAGTGTTAAAAGTTTTAGAGGTACTGATTCACCCCTCCCCTCTCAGTACTACTTCCCATTAATCCCAATAATTGGCATCAGAGCTAAGTCTCTTCTCGGAAATCTTAAAGGCTTAAGAGCAAAGATCATACAATGGAGAAGTACAAACTTGATAAAAATATTGAGAATAAAAAGCTTGAAATCTAGATGTTCTATGAACAGTATAAAGAAGCGAGAATCAAGATGAGAAAGATGTTGGATGAGAGAAAAGGTATAGAAACTCGGAGAAATGAAAAATATTATCAAGAAGAAGAGATTCTAGATTTATTTGAGTCTTCAGGATCAACTACAAGCAAAGCATCAAATACATCAGAAGAGAACATCAAAAATCTAAAGGAGATCAATCAACATCTGAGAGAGAAAATAAAGATGCTGCAAATCGGTCAAGAGACCCAAATGGTAAGAATGATTGATGTGATGAGTTCTACTAGACAAGATGAAACAGAAAGAACACTAGCTATTGATGATAGGAGAAAGATTATAGAGAAGCTACAAGAAAAGGAGTTAGAAATTAAAAGACAGGCTGAGCATCACCATGAGATTATAAATCAGATTATTCTTATGAGTCAAGAAGAAAACAAAATGAATATAGAACTCACTGAAAGAGTACAGACTATCGGTGAACTAAGAGAAGAGAATGAGAAACTAAAGCATGAGATTAGATTTTAGCAGCAACATAATGAAATTATTAGAAAGGCTGAAGAAAGAAATAAAAGGATGGATGATTTTATTGAAGGACAACAAAGAGTCAACAACAAAAATGGTCTAGGCTTTATTAAAAAATGGAGAATCATCAAATCAAACCAATCCAAAGAATGTCTATGAAAATCCAAGACCAAGAAAGCTTACATGCAAACACTGTGGAAAAAAAGGCCACACATCAAATGTATGCAGAGGCAAAATGAAAGGTATTCCTAAATATACATCTTCATTCATATGATAATGTTATATATGTAACAAGAAAGGACATAACGCATATGAATGTAAGTCTAAGATGGATCAACCAAAGAAGGAAACCTACATGGAAAAATACTGTCCTACATGCAAAATGAATGAGCACACAAGTCTTGAATGCTAGAAAAAGAAAAAGCAAGCATGGAAGCCTAAAGGTCAAGAAACTCCCTATCAATCAAAGAGAATCGGTAATCAATATGTATGGGACTACATTACATGGAAAAATTATACAGCATGTGGTAGATATGGTCACATTGCTACAAACTGCATGAGAGAAGGGACCAAAAGGTCTAGAGGATGGAAAAAATCTGGAATGACATGCTTACACTGTCATAAAGTTGGCCATCTCAAGAAAGATTGCATAGAATGAATGACAGAGACAAGCATATATCCCAATGGAAACACCATTGAAGATATCTGGAGGGCTAGAGAAAAAATGTGGAGAAAAGATTCAAGAAATGATGAAGCTGGACCAAGCAATGTAAATGGTGACACCCCATCCAAAGGATCCAGTGACATCATCACCCCCACTTAAGCTGAACAAGTAAGTATGGAACTGCACTACACCAAGTCATATTTTGCATCAGTTCCATTATACAAATTGATAGAGAGTTAAAATCTGCATGAACAAAGATGCATATTATGTTACTTGTTACAATTCTGAGAAAACAACCCCATCAGTAAACACATACCTAAAATCATCGGTGAACACAAACGATGAGCTATTTTACACTTACCAAGAATTATCGATCAACACATAAAATGGCTAAGTTTCTAATGTAACCCAACACTTGTCGGTAAGGAAGAAAAGTTATAAATTTGTCTTGACATAACACCGATATCCGTCGATGAAAGAAAAAATATTAATAGCTATCACGAGCATCCTATCAACACCGAAAAATGTTAAATGAGAAATCTGTTAGGTTTGGTTTAAATTTTTTTCAAAAGCAATGAATCCATGGCTTGTATCTGAAAGAGGGTCTTGTATAATTTTTGAAACCCTTGCTTTCATGTTTCTAAGTATGAAATTTGGTCCTAAAACCCTATGTGTTGAAGTGGTTTCTAATTCTTTGTTACTTTTTTGCCACTTAAGTCATGTTTTGTATTTGTCCCTTTTAAAAGATGTTCGTATTCATTAAGTTTTTGGTATCCTAACACTGTGGTCTTTATTTATTCCCTAAGTTCAAAATCCACAAGGTTCTATTTAAATGTTATCTTTCGATCTAATGTATTTTCATCCGACGGCTCACACATTCCTGCACTGAGAAAGTGATCGAATAATAATCTTCAAGGTAACGCACCATTGCGCCACGTGTCTTTGGTGGGACTGAAAACATAAAAAATATAGATCAAAGGATATCCATAAGATGCCTATTAATCCAATGATTGGCGCATTACCTTTATCCCAAAGATACGGGTGAGTTAGCATTAAGGGATCACGCCATGGTGACACATGTTCTTAGTGAGCCCAAACATGATCAAGTAAATGAAACTAAATTGAGTGCATGTCAAATTTGATCCAATGGCTGGTGCAAAGGATTATGATAAAGATGCATGTACAATAATCATTGAGGGAATGCGACATGCTTCCACGTAGTGTATAGTGGGTCCGACAGGTGATTAAAGTTTCAGGTAAATACATAGCATCTTCAAAAATATCTAATAGATGGAATTAACCCGCAATGATAAGATGACCAAAAAATAACCTTTAAGGGATTGCGCCATGGTGACACGTGTCCATCCCAGCAAGTTGCAGACTGTAGTTACTAAAAGGCTGGTTGGGTAAAGGTGTCACAGGTTAGGGAAGATCAGACGGTCGGCACAAAGCCTCTGATAAAACATGTGATGATTTTAATCATCAAGGTATTGTAACACCTCGCCATGTGTCCTAAGAGATCAAAGTTGTGGGCCATAGAAAGGTGTTAAAGATAGTAAAGATTAAGAAAGATCAGATGGATAGTGCACAGAATGAAAGATAAAATGACCGAATTTTAGTCATCAAGGGAACGTGCCAAGGTGACGCATGTCCTAAATGTTGGGACCTTCTATCAGCATTAAGTAAGGTAAAGAGTTAGCATCTCTGAGAAGATCTAACGGTGCGTGTGAAGCCTGTGATGGAAAATAACTAAGGGTTAACCTTTGAGGGATTGTGATATGCTACCATGTGTCTGCGAAGATGAATGTTATGAAAGAATTACTGTGAGTGGTCTGATCCAAGGAAAATATGTCTGGATCGATGATCATTTTTCAAAGGTGTTATTTTAGCATCTTAGAACCGTTAGCTATGAGAGTTTGAACTCAGGTGAAGTAATGGCGAATGCATGCTTTCGCAGTAAAGAATTTAATGCTTAGAGAGTGATGGGATTGTTATGTGTTCAATAATTCAACTACTGGCTATCGTAATTGTCAAGTATGTAGAGCAAAAGAAGTTGCAGTGATTGTGTTTTCAACTTCTAGGCTATTTGTAGAATGGGTAAATTTCTGGTGTGAGTTCTGTCTAAATTCCAAATTTTGAAGAATAATTAGGGCTTGCAATTACTATATTCTATCAAATTGTTGAATCATTAGACAATAAAGATTTTAATTTCAAAATGGCTCCTAGGAGAGAATTCAAGGATCATGTAAATTATCTTGACAAAAATGTATGTGACGACCTATTGCAGCAATTAACTAGGTCAACAAATGATTCGACACAGATCAAAGAATTGGTCCCTAAAAGCCCGTGATTGAAAATTGGTGAGGGTTTGTATGAACTGGGACAATGGGCTAGGGATGCTAAGATAGGTATAACTAGTTTGGGTCTATTTAAAGTACTTTTCGGCCAAAGAAATGCTTTTTCTCCCAATAGCAATATATGGAAATTTGATGTAGGCAAGTTAGTAGTGCTTGGGGTTTTTATGGATGTTCATATGCTTATGAAAATTATAGATAAATATGATAAGATATCCAGGGTGGTTAGGGATAAGAATGGACAAATCATGGTCAACATAAGTGCAGAAGAAATAAGGGAAGTGTTCAAGTTAAGTGGAGAAGATACATAGGACCCTCACCAGCCATCCTCATCAAGTCCCATTATCACTTATCCTCCTTCTCCTGCACCATCAACTTTTACCACATTAGAGGAGGTTGAGAAAGAAAAAGCCAAACTAATTGTTGAGAGAGCAAAGCTAGAAAGGAAAAAGAAAGAGTGGGCTGAGCAGTCTGTAGCCTTTAGAGAAGCAGAGGTATGGGTTAAGTAGAAGTATGTAGATAAGATACATAGCACCCTGATGCATTGTACACATGAATTGGTGCATATGGCCATCTATGCACAAGGTAAGAAAATTGTTAGCATGATGAATGAGTACAATGCAGACAAGGACCAATTAGACCAATTGGTGGATAAGTGGAAAGGGAAGGGAGGAGAGTTGAAATTCTTCTACACCACTTGCAAGTAGGAGAATTATATTGACATAGTCTTGACTGGCACTTATAAATGTGTCAAACTGCTCATGGATATAGACATAAGGAGGAGCATTGTTATTAGAAAGGTAATGACTCTAAAAAAGAAATATTCAAAGGACCATTATGAGATGTTCCCAAATCTCTTCAAGAAAAATGGAAATATCAAAGATGAGGTGCTATAGCATCGGCAGATGAATGAAGATTTTGAAACAAGGACCAATAGCATAATTATATTGTAGAGTACATTACTGTTTGTTCAAATAGTTGAGATAGTTGGCAAGGCCATAGCATTTTTTGCATTTTGGTTAGATGAGATTGAGAAGGCACATACTACCTAGAAGGAAATTAACAACAAAAAAGATGAGGTCCTCAACTTCAACTGGCCAGGTGATGAGGTGTACACTTCTTGGAAAGACAAGTTCACAATAGTTGATCCAGGTGAAGGTGACAACATGCAGGTGGAAAAAGAAACCCAAAAAGTAGGTTGATATAGTTGAAAGTAAATATCCTACATCACCAACATCAAAGATAACAGATTCCAGATGGCTCACACCGAGCAACTTTGAAGCAGTTGCAAGTACAAAGTGGTCAAAAGACAAAATTTGTTGAATATCTAATGTAACAAGAGTGGTTATCACTCCATTAGCTATTTTTTATTTTTAGTGAGTCATTAATTTTGTCCTTATTCCAATTGATCTGAAGCTTGTTGCAATCCTAATCTATAAAAGGATTCCCAAGATCATTGGAAAGGGCTGGAAAATTGGTATTGTAAACCATTTGTAAAGTTTTTAGTTAGAAGGGGAAATATAACACAAATTGTACTAGATAGTGTAAGAAGTCAAAAATAAAGTTGAGAGATCTTTTGCAGGTTATTGAAGAGGTTATCTCTGAGTAATTTTTGTATACTGAAAAATGATTTTCTGAATTTAATACAAAGATCCAAATTCCAATCTCTCCTGTGTTTTGTGTCATATGAGTCATGAATTTTCTAATTCATTAGCATAGTCTTCTCTGTGTTTATGTACTTATTTGAGAGTTCTGATCTAGGATCAGATTAAATTAGGCTATGATTTATGCATAGATTCATCTAACATGTTGCAAGGATTCTATTAGTAGTAGGGGTTTTGGGACGATTGTATCACGATTTGAAATCTTTAGCGAGCATTAATTTTTGTATACTGTATCTGTGTCAAAATATAGCCCAGTGGATAAAGAACTGATCTGAAGCTGATAAGGTTTGTTTTATTGCATCTAGTTGCACATTGACTATGTTTTCCCATAAGGAAACATTTTAAAATCCATTAAGTCTTCATTTGTATAAGTTTTTTATAATTTCTATCTGATGCTCCATTTTAAGGTTGATGTTTAATGGATAATTAGCCAATTATCTAGTATCTCTCAGTCATGTTGAGTCATTATGAGATTATTGCTTGATAGTACCAGATTGGATATATCAATAAGTATAACAGGGTATCCCCCCTTGGTGTAGCAGGACCTAAAGAGTAGAAGTATTAAGAGAGTGCTTGTTAGTTGGTCCTTTTCTCGTATGAACAAACATTTGGAGGTGGCTCCTCTATAAAACAATCATAAAGGGAAGAGGTTGTTGTTGTTTCTATTGCAACTTAAAAAGAAACCAACAAAATGGTGACTTTGCTGGGGAAGAGTTTTGAATTGCAATAAGTAAATAAGGTTTCTCAAGTTGAGCTGGACTCCTGGCCTATTTACTTATCAACACCAGTCAGTTGACCATTATTTTACAAAGTTGTGTCTTTGCATATCACGGTGATCTGTATTGTCATTTTTAAAAAAATTTGGGATAAGTGTTTAAAATTTTGTTGTTGTCTGTGACCCTTGAAAAATTTCCATATCAAATTTGTTTCTCAAATTAGTGTGTATTGTCCCAACTGTTCATTGGGTGGTGACTCAAAGAAATCTCTACATCAATGTTGAGTTATTATTATTTTGATACACTATTTTCTAACTACGAGTTACAAAAATACCAGTTTCAAGATGAACAGTCATCCTGAAAAATGAATTGGAAGGTGAAATTCCATCCACTTCCAGAACTGGGAAATCAACGAACATAAATGTTGCTGGAGTTACCCCACAAACCTGGAGGTAGAGAAGGAATATAAGAATGGATACTCCCATCCCCCCTAATCATGAAGAAGAAAATATAGAAGTTGAGCATGAAGCACAACCAGGATTAGGAATCTATGGGGAGTATTACTCTCAGAGTGAAAGGGTTGATGATGTCCCTAGATATACCAGAAATATGGTTCATGGTAAGTCTCAAGGACATGAGACAAGGTCTAGATCTAAGAGTAGAGGTGAAAAGAATAGTAATTCTCCAAGTGATCCAAGCTCTCCCTCGTTTGAAAGACTACATTCCCATCACCACACAAGGGAAAGAACCATCATGGAAGAAAAATTAGAATATGATGTAACACTTGTAGATTCTGAAGAGATTTTTGAAGAGGTGGGTGGGTTGGAAAAAAAAATTAGACATTAGATTTCCTTGAGACAAAAAAGAGAAAGAGAAAAGGGAGAAAGAATTAGACATGCTTAAATTCAATCTGACCAGTTGAAAAGGCAACTGTGAGATTTAGAGGTAATAAATGCTGCTGATATACCTAAGAAACCTGAACATGAACTTATTGTTCAACAATTATATGGTATACCAAAGCCCAAAGACAAAGGTAAACAAAAGGTAGTAGCTGTTGAAATAAAGGAGCCAGTAAGCAAAGGGAGTATGATGGATCCCATGATGAAGTTGGATATTGAGTTGGAAAGAGCTAAAAGAGAGAGGGAAATAATAGCCAAGTAATTAGAGAAGGCTGAGTTGGAAGCCTCTACTCTTGAAATGAAAAATAAAATTGAATTCCTTAGGCAAACCTCTGGTCCTCGTCCTAAATTGTCTCTAAACTTGGAAAAGAATATGCCACCACCTATTGATTCTGGAAGTGCTACCACTTCAAATGCTCAAGGTAACACTTTATCTCAAAAAAATCTTATTTGTACTGAAAGGTACAGACAATTTATTTTCCTTGGCATCCCTGGTTATCCCAATGAAATTCCTAAGAAGATTAGGGATAAGCTTCCTAATTTTGCTGGGAATAGTGTAATAACATGTGAAGAACATATAAAGTATTTTATGGATATGGTTGATGACTATGAAATTGCACATGATGATGTTATGATGAAATTGTTTGTGCAATCACTAACTGAGGATGCAAGGGACTGGTTTAGAGGATTGCCCCATGAGTGCATTGGGTCCATGGATGAGATGAAGGAATGTTTTAGGGACCAATATGGGGACAAAAATAATGAAGGGTTCATGCTGAACGACTTCAACAACATAAAGAAGAACCCTAATGAAGAAGTGGTGGAATTCAATATTAGATTCCAGAGGGCAATGCACAAGTTGCTACAAGTAATGAGATTAGATGACAAGGTATGTCTCGCTACTTATCTTAATGCCTTTGATGCAAAAATGGGTTATTTATTAAGAGATAAGAACCCTAGGAATATTAGGGAAGCATATTAGGTATCAGTCAACATTGAGACAAATAGAAGAGTTTCTGGGAAAGTAGGTGTAGACACCCGAAAATGGACAGGCTTGCAACTTTAAATTAAAAATACTAATTTTCATCTATTAATTAATGGTTTTTTAATCATTAATTAATCATCTATTTTCCTCTAAATTCATTCCCCAAATCAT
>MU223105.1:1897539-1911227 GCA_018584345.1 Thuja plicata
ATTTCATTCAATAAAGCAATTCTAAATCAAAAAGAATTCAATTATCTCACATGTTGAAAAATTTAATTAAATAAATGAATTAAATATTCATTTATCTTCAAAGAGATAACTCCAATCAGATCACATGTGTTACTCCTCCCATCTCTCTAGTCCACATGGGTAACTTCACCCACCTCTCCAGTCCACATAGGTAACTTCACCCACCTCTTCAGTTCAAAAAGGTAACTCACAATTAGCTCTTCAGTTAACCAAACTCTATCTCCTCTTTACCAAATGAAGAGGTGGAGTTTACTGATGGATTCTCTAGTTCCCTTCGATCTCAACCGTTCATCTCCCTATCTCTAGGATTGATCTCAACCGTTCATTTCATCCCCAATTCCTATATAATAAACCCTTCATAACCATTTGAAGGATCTAGGATTTCAATCTCTCGTGCACCATTACTATGTCAGTTTGGTTCTAGCATTCAAGCCATCTTGCGATCACACACACATTTCAATTAGAAAATTCTTGACACTTCTCAAGTCATAGACGCTTCCCACACCAATACTGAGCATCAAAAATAGCGTTTCAAAAGGAGTAGAGAGACAATAAAAACTTCAAGCACTTTGGGGTTTGCATTCATTTGTTTTCCTTTCTTTGCTTGTACATTTTATTGGTTATGCTTCAAGTTATTCGTTTTAGTAGTATTTGTGTATTGAATTTATATCATTTGTAAAACCTTTCCTACTAACCCTTGCCTTTGGAAAGCTTGGGAACCATGAATCACAAAGAAGAGGAGTACAGTAGGCATGAGAAAAGATTGGAAACCCACCAGGTATAATAAAAAAGAATCAGATAAGCCCCTAAGTTCAAAACCTAAAGAGGATGATAGCCTTAAATTGATTCTGAATGCTTTGAAAAATCTAAAACCTGGAGAGAGTAGTCATAATAGGGTTCCAAATAATGATAAGCCTTCTTATGGAAATTACTACAGACAACCTAGGATGCAGAACTATCCTTATACTACTCAGTGGAAGGATGGGAAACCTATTATCCCACCAAAGAAGGATAAGCCTGATGAAAAAACTCTTGAGCCCCTACACAAGACTTTTATAAATATGTGTAGTGAAAACCCCTGGTGTGTACCTTGTCATTCTCCAAACAACCCTGAATATTGTGTTATTGCTGCAAGAATTTATGCCACTGAGGAAAATGAAGAAGAGGGAGAGGAAGAGTATGATGATAGTGGTTCTGCTATGACTTCCTCACTGTTTAATGAAGAAACATATTATCAGCCTAATGATTCTGATTTATAGGATTGGGAAGTTGATAATATGAGATGCAATGCTGAAGGATGTGATGAGACCCCTATTTTGAGAAGGCCATTTGATGAAGAGATAGTTGAGATCACAGCTAACATGGTTGCACAAGTAAGGGGCAATTATGTTTTAAGAAATAGAGTAGTTGGAAATATAGATGGAAAACCTATTGTATCTTTATCAAGGATACCCCAAATATTACCAAGAGGCCACAGGAAAAGGAAAAACAAGCTGAGGTTACTAATAAGATTTTGATTAAGAAGGGTAACAAAACTACTAGCCCAAACATGTATAAGGACAAGATGAAGACACCCGAGAGTTCTGTACCTCATCCCAAAAAGGAGGACAAACCACGTAGGGGAAATGAAGCTAAACTGGCTACTCAAGCAGAAGATGTGGATTGCACAAATAAGAAATCAAACATTTCTTATATGACATACACCCCTATGGATATGGTACAAATTTTTTCTTAGATAACTGTTAAAGTGCCTCTACTAGAAATGATGAGGATAGGAGAGCATAAGGAAAAGACTCTGACATGGGTGAACAGTGTTAGCTCTACCAAAACTATCAGACCAGAACAAAACAAGAAAGTGTCAGACACTAAGGATAAATCATCAAAGGAATCTGATGAAATTATATCAAAGATTCCCCAAATTTATTTAGATAATAATATTGTTAGCACTACTATAGAACTGTCCATCCTTTTTTCCTAACATTGTTAATAAATGGAAAAATGTTGAAAAACTGCATGATTAACTCTGGGGCATCAAACAATGTTATGCCTGTATAAGTAATGAGGTCTATGGGACTAAAGGTAGACACTCCACATGGGAGATGCCAGGCTATGGATTCTAGAGAGGTGCCTGTCATATGCACTATTAAGGCTTCACCTTACAAATTGGCAGCTCTCCCTGATAAAGTGTTGACTATGAGTGTATTGGTTGTAGACATTCCCCCCAATATTGAATGTTATTGTCAAGAAAATGGAGTGCATCTATGGGGGGAAGCATCCAATGTGATTTATAATTTTCCACTTTCAACATAAATGGTGAAAACATCAAATGATCAAGGGAAACTAGAACTCCTCATATGATTGAGGAACAAGATGATAATAACATGAATTGTTTCTTGGATACTGAAATGAGGTCATTTCAAGTGTAGGAAAGCCAAGCTATAAAAGGATCACAACCTGCATTATTGTCAGAAGATGTAAGTAATTTATTTGAATAGTCTAACTTATGGATAATGTATTTTGATGGTGCCAGTTTTAAGGAGGGGGATGGTGCTGGAGTTTTGTTGATATCTCCCTTTTGAAAAACCTTCAAATTTTCATTTTCTCTGTTGTTTAATTGTACAAAAAATGTGTCAGAATATGAGGCTCTATTGATAGGTCTGAGACTAGCCGCAAGACATGGAATTAAATACATCAAAGTTATTGGATACTCTGAGCTGGTGGTATCTCAGATCAAATCTAAATATGCATCAAAGAACCATAGATTTAAGTAGTACCGAAATGAAGTATGGGGTGAGGTAGAAATTTTTTATGCATTCAGTATTGATTGGATAGATAGAAGCCAAAATAGAATGGAAGATTTGCTAGCTAACATTGCTTTAAGGCCAGAAGACATTACCTTTGCTAGAATTTTTGAGATAGAAGTTCAAACTAGGCCTTCAATACCTGACAATGTGGATAGCTAGAAAGTGTTTGATGATGATGTAGATATTCTTAGATTTTTGTATTGTGAGGCAGGTCTTGACAACAAAGAGATAGATTTCACAAAGTATGTGAAAAACATTGCTGGAAAGGATACTGACTTGGAAAAGGAGATATTGCATCTGAGGTCAAATAAAGTCCCAAAAGGACTAGTTGTTTTGGAGAGGGCCTTTGATAATAAGGACAAACCATACTCTATTACATGTGTAAATAGATCTGAATATTTAAAGGAAGTTAATGTGGGAACATAAGAAGTTCCTAAGAATTTATTTATTGGTAAGAAAATGTCTCGCAAGGTGAAGAAGGATCTGACTGATCTTTTAAGAAAATACAAAAAAGTCTTTGCTTGGACATATGATGACCTAAAGGCATATAATGAGGAATTGTTTCAACATGAAATTCCATTGAAAGAAGATTCCAAGCCCTTTAGGAAAAAACAAAGACCCATAAATCCTACCCTTAGGCCTAAGATGGAACAGGAATTGAAAAAGATGAAAGATGCTGGGATAATCAAGCCCATTAGGCATTCTTCCTGGGTTTCTAATCTGGTCCTTTTTAGAAAGAAGAATGGGGATATAAGGCTGTGTGTGGATTTCATAAATTTGAACATATCTTCTTTAAAAGACAACTATCCTCTCCCAAACATGGAAAATATGTTGCAGAGAGTCACTGGATGTGAACCTATGTCCATGATGGATGGATTCTCTGGGTATAACTAGATTATGTTCAAAGAATTAGAGCAGTTTAAAAATGTTTTCACCATGCCATGGGGAAAATATGTGTATGTGAGGATGCCTTTTGGTTTGATGAATGCTGGGGATACTTTTCATAGGGCCATGGATGTTGCATTTTTAGACTTCCTACAAAAATTTATTGAGGTCTATCAGAATGATCTCATAGCCTATTTGAAGAAGGAAGAGCAACATTATGAGCATTTGGAATTTTTTTTTTAAAGAGCCTTAGAATTTGGGATTTCTCTCAATCCCAAGAAGTGCATCTTTGGGGTGACAGAAGGTAAGTTATTGGGTCATATTGTTTCAAAAGAAGGGGCTAGAATTGACCTAGATAGGGTAGCTTCTATTGAAAGAGTGCCCATCCCAAGAAATGTCAAGGGAATTCAGTCATTCTTTGGACAGGTAAATTTTGTCAGAAGATTTGTCACTTACTTTGTTGAGAAAAGTAGACCAATTTCAAAGATGTTAAAGAAGGATGCTAAAATGGAATGGGATCGGGAGGCCACCAAGTCTTTTCAAGAGATTAAGAAAGCTATCAAGGATTCCCCTATCCTAAGAACTCCTAATTATTCTAATCCAATGAATATTTTTTCATTTGCATCTTCTCATACTATCGTTGGCGTGTTGCTACAAAAAAATGAAGAGGGTTTTGAGAAGCCTATTGCCTTTTTTAGAAAATCATTGCAGGCTTCAGAACTTAAATATGATATAACTGAGAAGAAGGCCTATACATTGGTAAAGTTTGTGAAGGCTTTCAGATGTTATTTAATAGGTGCCATTGTAGTGGCTTATGTCCCCTCAACAATAGTAAAGGATATCTTTACTCAACAAGAAGTGTCAGGAAAAAGATGCAGATGGATAAATAGGATTTAGGAATTCAATATAGAAATCCAGATCACAAAGTTGGTTAGAGGGATGGGTTTAGCCAAATTGATGGCTAGTGAAAACTTGGATGCTAATCACATTAATACCCTGGAAGAAGAACATAGACATTTCATTTGTAACCTTGACCATTGTGACTGGTACACTAACATTATTTATTATTTGCAGAGGATGAATTGTCCATAGGGCATGGATGAGATTAAGAAAAGAACATTAAAGTGGCAAGCGATCCATTTTTCTCTGATCAGAGATGAGTTGTGGTGGAGGAACCTTGAGGGAATTTTATTGAAGTTTGTTAATAAAGAACAATCAAACAAGATCCTACAAGAGATGCATAATGGAGTGTGTGGTGGCCATTACATGGCCAAGACTACCGTGCATAAGATTTTGAGAGCAGGGTTCTGGTGGCCAACTATTTTTAAAGATGCTTATCAACTAGTTAAAAGATATGATGCTTGCTAACATTTCTCTAGTAAGCTAAAATTCTCAAGTAATATATCCCTCACACCAGTGGAAGTTCAAGCCTCTTTTTAGCAATTGGGTATTGATTTTATAGGAGAGATAGCTACAAAGTCCAGTGGAGGACATTCATGGGTCATTGTAGCTACAAAATACTTTACTAAGTGGGTGGAATAAATTCCCACTAAGAAAGCTACAAGTAAAGTGGTGATTGATTTTTTACTAAAGAATATAATTACTAGATTTGGGTGCCCAGAGAAGATAATCTCAGATAATGCCATGTTTTTTAAATATGAGGAATATGTCAATTTTTGTGCTGAATATGGTATTCATACCTCTTACTATGCACCTTACCACCCACAAGGGAATAGCCAAGCTGAATCCACAAATAAGAGCCTCCTCAAGATTATTAAAAGAGTTCTAGATACAAACAAGAAGGCCTAGGATTCAAAGTTAACATTGGATGTATGGGAAGACAGTGTGATATCAAAAAGGGGTATTAGATGTGGACCTTTTGATCTAGTTTATGAAATCCAAGCAAGATTTCCACAAAAACATTTTATGTAGATGTACAAGTTTGTTCAGACTTATGATGATGATATTGATAATGACATGCAATTAAGAATTGATGACATGCTAGAGTTAGATGAAGTAAGGAGGGAAGCTTCTGTGAAAAATGCAAAACTTCAATTGCAGGTGAAGAACTTGTATGACAAGAAGGAAGTCTCAAGACATTTTGATGTGTGAGATTATGTTCTCAGTTGGAATGCCAGGTTGGAAGATAAAGGAAAGCATGGTAAATTTGAACTGATTTGGCTGGGACCTTATATTGTCCATGAAACGTATGGGCAAAATTCATATTTATTGAAAGATCTTACTGGAAATATTTTAGAACTGCCAGTTCATGGACAATTCTTGAAGTTATACTTCTCATGAAGTCTAATTATCCATAAACATTAGGTTTGTATACATAATGTGTTTCTACAAGTTTGTTTCTTTCTGTCTTAGCTTAGTTTGTTTTCCTGTTGTGTGAGTAGTTTTGTTTTCCAGTAGGTTGGTCTGCTTTCCCTGAGATTCTGAATTCTTGTAAAACTTACAAGAGGTATTCATCCCTAGAAAGAGCCACTACTAGGTCTGGTTTAATTTTTTTTCAAAAGCAATGAATCCATGGCTTGTATCTGAAAGAGGGTCTTGTATAATTTTTGAAACCCTTGTTGTCCTATTTCTAAGTATGGAATTTGGTCCTAAAGCCCTATGTGTTGAAGTGGTTTCTAATTCTTTGTTACTTTTTTGCCACTTAAGTCATGTTTTGTATGTGTCCCTTTTAAAAGATGTTCACGTTCATTAAGTTGTCGGTATCCTAACACCGTGGTCTTTATTTATTCCCTAAGTTCAAAATCTGCAAGGTTTTATTTAAATGTTATATGTCGATCTAATGTATTTTCATCTAACAGCTCACGCATTCCCACACTGAGAAAGTGATCAAATAATAATCTTCAAGGCAACATGCCATTGTGCCACGTGTCTTTGGCAAGACTAGATACATCAAAAATACAGATCAGAGGATATCCATAAGATTCCTTTTCATCCAACGATTGGCACATTACCTTTATCCCAAAGATGCGGGTGAGTTTGCATTAAGGGATCATGCTATGGTGACGCTTGTCCTCAGTGGGCCCAAACATGAATGACTAGATGAAGTTAAATCGAGTGCAAGTCAGAGTTGATCCAACGGCTGGCACAAAGTCTTATGATCAAGATGCGCACACAATAATCATTGAGGGAATGCGACATGCTGCCACGTGGTGTATAGTGGGTTCGACGGGTGATTAAAGTTTAAGGTAAATACATAGCATCTTCAAAAATATCTGACAGATGGCATTAACCTAAAATGATAAGATAACCAAAAAATAAACTTTAAAGGATTGCGTCGTGGTGACACGTGTCCATCCCGACAAGTTGCAGACTGCGGTTACTAAAAGGCTAGATGGGTAAAGGTGTCACAGGATAGGGAAGATCGGATAGTTGACGCAAAGCCTCTGATAAAAGGTACAAGGATTTTAATCATCAAGGCATTGCGGTGCCTTGCCATGTGTCCCAGGAGATCAAAGTTGTGGGCCATAGAAAGGTGTTAAAGATAGTAAAGATTAAGCAAGATTGGACGGATAGTGTAAAGAATGAAAGATAAAATGATCAAATTTTAATCATCAAGGGAATGCGCTGAGGTGATACATGTCCTAATTGCTGAGACCCTCTATCGGCATTAAGTAAGGTAAAGAATTAGCATCTCTGAGAAGATCTAACGGTGATTGTGAAGCCTATGATGGAAAATAACTGAGGGTTAACGTTTGAGGGATTGCAATATGTTGCCACGTGTCCGTGAAGATGAATGTTATGAAAGACTAACTGTGAGCCATCCAATGCAAGGAAAAAATGTCTGTATTGACAGCTATTTTTCAAAGGTGTTATTTCAGCATCTCAGAATCGTTAGCCGCGAGAGTTTGAACTCAGGTGAAGTAATGGCGAAAGTGTGATTCAGTAATAAAGAATTTAATGCTCAGAGAGTGATGGGATTTTTATATGTTCGATCATACAACCACTGGCTATCATAATTGTCAAGTTTGTGGAGAAAAAGAAGTTGCAGTGATCGCGTTTTCAACTTCCAGGATATTTGCAGAATGGGTAAATTTCTGGTGCGAGTTCTGTCTGAATTCCAAATTATGAAGAATTATTAGGGCTTGATATATTTTGTCAAATTGTTTAATCATTAGACTATAAAGATTTTAATTTCAAAATGGCACCTAGGAGAGAATTCAAGGGTAATTTAAATTATCAAGACATAAATGTATGTGACGACATACTATAGCAATTAACTAGGTCGACAAATAATTTGACACAGATCAAAGAATTGGTCCCTAAAATCCCACGATTGAAAACTGGTGAGGGTTTGTACAATCTAGGACAATGGGCTAGGGATGCTAAGATAGGTATAATTGGTTTGGGTCTATTCAAAGTACTTTTTGGCCAAACTAATGCTTTTGCTCCCAATACCAATATATGGCAGTTTGATGTAGGAAAGTTAGTAGTGCCTGGGATTTTTATGGATGTTGATATGCTTATGCAAATTGCAGATAAATATGATAAGATATTCAGGGTGGTTAGGGATAATACTGGACAAATCATGGTCAGCATAAGTGCAAAAGAAATCAAGGAAGTATTCAAGTTAAGTGGAGAAAATACCCAAATGGATAAACTTGACTTAAAGAATTCATAGAAATATATGAAGCACAAAAGGATTATCTGAGAAATGGACCATTAAAGGAATACTTCAACAAAATTGGAGATCTGATCATGGTAGGACCGACAACTAAAGAGCCTTTCAAGTTAGACTATTTCATAGGAACTTATAGGGCCTTATGTCAGATCTGTGGGATGATGAAGAAAAGGAGATGCCCATTAACTACATGTTTATGATGGTACAAATATCTCACCCCCATTTGGCTGTAATTTTTGATTTTGCTCCATATCTGGCAGATTTGATACATGAAGGATTAATAGGCATCCAAAACAACAATGTAACTAGACATTTCACATGGTATTATTTGTTAATGCATATGTTTTTATATAAGGGGGCAGACTATTTTGAAAGAGAGATAGAATTGATGAGGGTTAAAGATGATGAGGAAATGCCAGTACAACTATGGAATGCAAACATGTCATGGGACAATAAAGATGCAAACTACATAAATTTTGATAGATGTTTTGCTACTAGAATTAGAGTATTGTTGTTGAATGATGATCCTAGGATGCCTCTAACACTTAAAATTTTTGAGACCTAAAGAATATATCCTTGAACTAAAAATAGTACATAATTGGGGAGATATCATTCTTTACCCAGTATCTATAGTTTTTAGAGTTTATGGTTTCAGGGGAATCCCTTATATATTACCATATAGAGTACCTGTCAAATTGGGATTGGCAGATATAATAAGATAGATTGGGGGTCTACAAGAGGAAGATCTGACAAGAAGAGGAAAAGTAACTATTTTTCCTACAATTACAACGTCACATCAATTTATTATAACAAAGGGAGGGTGGAAACACCTAGATAAATATATGGCCCCTTATCAATTGAGTACCATAGTTTCAAGATGTGTTGACCCTAAGGTCCTCATCAAAGATATGTTTAAAGAAAAAACAAAGTGCTTGGTGCTGAATCATCAAGTCAATTTCCCTAAGGACATAATCACGAATGAATTTGAGCCTAGATTTTGTACAACATTTTGACAAGTTGTATGACCCTCTGAAAGATTTTCAGCCTTGGACCAAGAAGATAGACTCCTTAATGGAGACATTTGAAGATATTATGTAGGCACTCAATTAGAAGAGGGCAAATATTTTATAGACAAAGCCAGGAAGGGCGAAGGCAATGATCAGTAGGATAGATCCAACCAGAAATGTTCCCCCAAGGAAATATGTGGTTTAATAGAGGAGAGGGTACAGTATAGTATTGCCACAATCTAAGAAGACCTTGGATCCAAAAGGGAAAAGACCATTAAACCCCCATGCCCAATCATTGCCATCCCCCAAGAGAAAAGATTAGAGGAACAACAACAACAGGAAAATGTGTATTCTCCTTCCCAATCTCCATTATGTGTTGATGAAAAAGAAGTAGCAGAATAATTGCTACAGATGGGAGATGCTGGACAAATAATTATCACAGCCCAATAATTACAAGAAGGGATGCCTGAAGCCCCAAAGCATGCTTCATTAGATTTAACTATTGCATAATCTGCTGGGAAGGAATGGGATCCCTGCACTCAACAGGCTAGTAATGAATTTCTTTCTGATGATAATTTTGTCAAGGCCAGGGCATTCTGATAGTTTTTATGGAGAACCCACATAGATGAGTTTACAGAGAAATGCCAACAAAAACAAAATAAGCAACCTACAAGGAGTAAGGAATAAATTGAAAATGAGATCAAACAGGAAATGATCTCCAAGTTTGAAAAAATAAATCCTGAGGAAGGAAGGGCATTAGTGAAGAAGGAAGGAGTGTTGATACTCCCAGAGTGGTATATTGCAGATGCCATTGTCTTCAATGTTGTGAGAAAGGAGACCAAGAATATCTATGAAAATGAAACAAAAGAAAGGAAAGCATCAAAAGGAGTGAAATTTAGTGAAGATCATGCTGCCCTTGTCATGTGGCACATGAGGAAGAAAAATCATAGGGTTTCTGATAAAGATGATCAAGCTGAACAGGCAGGTAGCCTTATTGTGAGAAGAGTCTCAGAAATATCAGGTGTGGATGCAACCAACCTTACCCTAAAAACTGCAAAATTAAGTTTAAAGGTGGCTGAGAGACAAAAAGAGGCATTCCAAAGACTAACTAAAAAATGTGAGATGGTCATGAAGGCTTACAACAATGAAAAATTAAGTCTATTGAGAAGGACAATAGAATTGTTTTCCTTGAGGGAAGACAAAATACTCAAGTTGTGCCTCAAAGGAGGATTTCACAAGACCCTCACCAACCATCCTTATTAAGTCCCATTATCACTTATCCTCCTTCTCTTGCACCTTCAACTTTTACCACATTAGAGGAGGTTGAGAAAGAAAAAGCCAGACTAATTGCAGAGAGAGTAGAGTTGGAAAGGCAAAAGAAAGAGTGGTTTGAGCACTCTGCAGCCTTCAGAGAAGCAGATGCATGGGTTAAGCAGAAGTATGTAGATAAGATACATTGCACCCTAATGCATTCTACACATGAATTGGTGCCTACGGCCATCTATGCACAAGGTAAGAAAATTGCTAGCATGATGAATGAGTACAATGTAGACAAGGACCAATTAGACCAATTGGTGGATAAGTGTAAAGGGAAGGGAGGAGAGTTGAAATTCTTCGGTACCACTTGCAAGAAGGAGAATGATGTTGACACAGTCTTGACGAGCACTCATAAATGTGTCAAAATGCTCATAGATATAGACATAAGGAGGAGCATCGTCATTAGAAAGGTAATGACCCTAAAAAAGGAATGTTCAAAGGACCGTTATGAGATTTTCCCAAATCTCTTCAAGAAAAATGGAAATATCAAAGATGAGGTGCTATGGCATCGGAAGATGAATGAAGCTTGGGAAACAAGGACCAATAGCATAATTACATTGGAGAGTACATTACTATTTGTTCAAATAGTTGAGATAGTTGGCAAGGCCAGAGCATTTTTTGCATTTTGGCCAAATGATATTGAGAAGGCATATACCACCTAGAAGGAAATTAACAACATAAAAGATGAGGTCCTCAACTTCAACTAGCTAGGTGATGAGGTGTACACTTCTTGGAAAGACAAGTACACAATAGTTGATCCAGGTGAAGGTGACAACATGTAGGTAGATGAAGACGCCAAACAGGCTGGTTGATATAGTCGAAAGTAAAGATCCTACATCACCAACATCAAAGACAATAGATTCTAGATGGCTCACACTGAGAAAATTTTAAGCAATTGCGATACAAAGCGATCAAAAGATAAAATTTGTTGAATATCTATTGTAACAAGAGTGGTTATCACTCCATTAACTATTTTGTATTTTTAGTGAGTCATTAATTTTGTCCTTATTCCAATTGATCTAAAGCTTGTTGCAATCCTAATCTATAAAAGGATTCCCAAGATCATTGGAAAGGGCTAGAAAATTGGTATTGTAAACCATTTGTAAAGTTTTCAGTCATAAGGGGAAATATAACACAATTTGTACTAGATAATGTAAGAAGTCAGAAATAAAGTTGAGAGATCTTTTGTGGGTTATTGAAGAGGTTATCTCTGAGTACTTTTTGTATACTAAAATAAGATTTTCGTAATCTAATACAAAGATCCAGATTCTAATCTCTCCTCAGTTTTGTGTTATATGAGTCATGAATTTTCTAAATCATTAGCTTAGTCTTCTCTGTGTTTATGTACTTATTTGAGAGTTCTGATCTAGGATCAGATTAAATTAGGCTCTGAATTATGCATAGATTCATCTAACATGTTGCAAGGATTCTATTAGTAGTAGGGGTTTTGGGATGATTGTATCATGATTTGAAATCTTTAGTGAGCATTAATTTCAGTATACTGTATCTGAGTCAAAATATAGCCCAATGGATAAAGCACTGATCTGAAGCTAATCAGTTTTGTTTTATTGCATATCTAGTTGCACATTGACTATGTTTTCCCGTAAGAAAACATTTTAAAATCCATCAAGTCTTCATTTGTATAAGTTTGTTATAATTTCTATCTCATGCTCCATTTCAAGGTTTATGTTCAATGGATAATTAGCTAATTATCTAGTATCTCCCGGTCATGTTGAGTCATTATGAGATTACTGCTTGATAGTACCTAATTGGATATATTAATAGGTAATAATAGGGTATCCCCTTGTTGGTGTAGTAGGACCTAAAGAGTAGAAGTATTACGAGAGTGATGACATGTAACTGATTGAATGTTTGATAATGTTAAGTTGAAGATGATGCAAGACATTAAATTAGTTAATGGTTTGTATTATCATTGATGTCAACTTGATATCATCTATATGGTCATATACATAATGCCAAAGACTTCAGAGAATCAATGGAACAGAGGTTATGCTTTCAACAATGCATAAAAGTCAAGTATTCACCAAGTGACAGACTACATCAACGGAATGCACACCATCGGTAAAGACAGAGATAAAGTCACAGTGATGCCCGACGAGCAGAAGGCAGTGTTGGCTAATGAAGAAGAATCACAAGATACCCAATGAGCTAAAAATAGTGTTGCCTGAGGAGCAAGATCCAATGATGCCTGATAGATGGAGATCCTGAAGCTAACTGAAGATGCACCGACAGAACTGGCAGTTGTCACCGGCGACAAACTGCAGAATTGACCGACATAATAGAGAGATCAAAAAATAATAAAATATCTAGCTCGCAGAGCTTAAGGATAGACTTAACTGGTTGTTTTATTTGTTTTATTTGACCACAGTTAAGTAAGTGATTTAAATATGATTTATACAGTTGGCAAGAAGATAACTACGAGATAAATCAGGAGTTAAAGCCATAAATCAATTTGCCTGGATTGTTTTTTATGCCAAGAATCAAGAATCAAGAACCAAGAATTAAGGAATATCATGTATAAGTGAAAAGCATAATTCATTTCTGCAAGAAATCAGATACACAGGGGAGTGAATTGAAAGAAGATGCTGAAAAGAAAATGGTGAAGGTTAAGCTTCATACAGTCCTAATCAATCAAGCTAAGGGAGAGCTAAAGAATTCTGCAGACACCGACACACAGTGAAGCACAACATCACAGAGTGGAAAGAGTTAAGTACAAAGGAATTGAATTGATACATTGATAAAAAAAGGTATTTTACGTAAATAGATCTAAATATCTACAATTCAAAGTTGCATTAGAAACAGGTCATTGTGTTTCAGTTTAACCATTGAAGTATTAAGTCTCTTAACAAAGCAGGACTTAACCATCTTCTATAATTGAGGTATATCCTAACAGATTACCAAAAAGGTTGACTCATGATAGTAGCATCGGTCTTACCTAAAGCCTATTGACAGTCTAAGAAGGAGGCTGATTCAAGG
>MU223105.1:1914791-1941662 GCA_018584345.1 Thuja plicata
GAGGAACATGGTATGTAGAATTCACAAAGCCTTGTATGGATTGAAACAAGCTCCCAGAGCCTGGTATGAATGACTTCATTCCTATCTAATAAGTATTGGATTCATGAGGACTAGTGAAAACAATAATTTTTATTTGAAAGAAGATACTAATGCTAACACTTTGATTGCTAAAATATTTGTTGATGACATCATATTTGGAGGCAATGATATGTTATGCAAATCATTTGCTGATGAGATGAGAAAATAATTTGAGATGTCTATGTTTGGAGAGATCAAGCTCTTTCTTGGTCTAGAGATCATTCAACAAAGTGAAGGTATTTTCATTACACAGTCAAAATACATCAAAGAAGTCCTAAAAATATTCAAGATGGAAGATTCCAAACCTGTTGGAACACCGATGGCTACTGGATGCAAATTAACAAAGGAAGACAAGACAACAGAGGTAAGTCAGACTCTATACAGATCAATGATAGGAAAATTCATGTATGTTGTACACACTAGACCAGATATTGCACATGCAGTAGGAATTGTTGCTAGATTTTCTGCTAACCCCAAGGAATCACATATAACTGCTGTGAAAATAATTCTAAGATATCTAAAGAATACTGAGGAATTTGGATTATGGTATAGAAGTGAAGGCAAATTTGAACTAAAAGTGTTTACTGATGCTGATTGGGTTGGAAATCTTGATGACCAAAAGAGCACAACTGGTGGAGCATTCTTTATGGGTGACAGACTTGTCACATGGATTAGCAATAAGCAACGATGCATCTCTCAGTCCACTACAGAAGCAGAATATGTTGTTGTTGCTGCAAACTACTCAAATATTGCATGGA
Source organism: Thuja plicata (assembly GCA_018584345.1). Taxonomy (NCBI): domain Eukaryota; kingdom Viridiplantae; phylum Streptophyta; class Pinopsida; order Cupressales; family Cupressaceae; genus Thuja; species Thuja plicata. The sequence continues at coordinate 1,915,628 of MU223105.1, forward strand.
TCAAATAGTTGTTGGAAGGTATGCATATGAAGATCAAAGAACCAGTAATTATCTATTGTGACAACACTAGTGCAATAAATATTTCCAAAAATCCAGTCATGCATGCAAAGACTAAACACATTTCCATCAAGTATCATTATTTGAGAGAACAGGTTCAAGAAAAAGAGGTCATACTTGAATATGTGCAATCAAAAGAAGAATTGGCTGATATCTTCACCAAGCCACTGCCCAAGGATACATTTGTGTACTTGAGGAAAGACTAGGGGTCAAACCCATGTCTATCAGTTAGTAAAAGGACTGAAAGCTGCATCAGGCATATCTTATCAGAATATCATTCATGATTGATGTAAGAAGAAAATGAACTTCAAAGCTACATCTATATATAGAAAGGTATATATCAGAACTGAGCACCAGAGAAAATTGTTATATTGATGATGGATTAGGGAAATTCAAGGAATACATTATGGATAGAAGAAATTGTTTGATAGAATGTCAAATGTTTATAAAATATTTGTTTGGCATTATTGTCAAAGGGAGAGAATGTATCCATATTTTCATCAGAAACTATTCATTATCAGATTACTCCAAATAGGGAGAGATAATATCCATAGGGAGAGTATTTGTATAAAAGTTGCAAATACAAGATAGATACATCAAGGAAGAATAGAGAGAAATTGACACCAACAGAGGTCACACCACATGAGAAGAAGAAACATGAAAAGCTACAAGAATCAAATCTAAGCCTACACAGAGCTTACCGATGGTCAGACATTTTTATTATTTATCAAAACAAACTGTTTGGTAATTTCATGAATCTCAACAATTGTATTTCATGTTGTATTAGAAATAGTATAGTGTGATAATATAGTATGTTGCCATCAATGTCAAAGGGAGAGATTGATGACATGTAACTAATTGAATGTTTGATAATATTAAGTTGACGATGATGCAAGACATTAAATTAGTTAATGGTTTGTATTGTCATTGATGTCAACTTGATATCATCTGTATGGACATATCCATAATACCAAAGACTTTAGAGAATCAATGGAATAGAGGTTATGCTTTTAGCAGTACATAAAAGTCAAGTATTCACCAAGTGACAGACTACACCGATGGAGTGCACACCATCAGTAAAGACAGAGATAAAGTCACAGTGATGCCCAACAAGCAGAAGACAATGTTGCTCGATGAAGCAGGATCACAGGATGCCCGACAAGCTAAAAATAGTGTTGCCTGACAAGAAAGATCCAATGATGCCCGAAAGACGGAGATCCTGAAGCTAACTGAAGTTGCAATAACGGAACTGGCAGTTGTCACTGGCGACGAACTGCAGAATTGACCGACAGAACAGAGAGATCAGAAAATGACAAAATATCTAGCTGGCAGAGCTTAAGGATAGACTTAATTGGTTGTTTTATTTGTTTTATTCAACCACAGTTAAGTAAGTGATTTAAAGATTATTTATACAGTTGGTAAGAAGATAACTATGAGATAAATAAGGAGTTAAAGTCGTAAATCAATTTGGCTGATTTTTTTTTACGCCAATAATCAAGAATCAAGAACCAAGAATTAAGGAATATCATGTCTATATAAGAGACAAGCATAATTCATTTCTGCAAGCAATCAGATACATGGGGGAGTGAATTGAAAGAAGATGCTAAAGAGAAACTGGTGAAGGTTAAGCTTCATACAGTCCTGATCAATCAAGCTAAGGGAGAGCTAAAGAATTCTGCAAACATCGACACACAGTGAAACACAACATCATAGAGCAGAAAGAGTTAAGTACAAAGAAATTGAATTGATACATTGATCAGAAAGGTATTGTACATAAATAGATCTGAATATCTACAATTCAAAGTTGCATTAGAAATAGGTCATTGTGTTTCAGTTTAACCATTGAAGCATTAAGTCTCTTAATAGAGCAGGACTTAACCGTCTTCTATAATTGAGGTCTATCCTAATAGATTACCAAAAAGGTTGACTCGTGATAGTAGCATCAGTCTTACCTAAAGCCTATTGACAGTCTAAGAAGGAGGCTGATTCAAGGATGGTAGTAAGATTAGCATAAAGCCTATTAACAGTCTAGAGGCTAATTCAAGGATGGTAGCATAGATGCCAGATACTTAGTGACAATCTATGTATAAAAATCCTCTAACAAGGTCACACTTAATTGTGTGTTTGTAACCTTTAATAGGATTGGCTCCTAAGAGCGCTCACCTCAAAAGAGTGAAAATTTGGGGTACTAGTCCCAGTGGTTTTTCCCTGAACAGGGTTTCCACATTAAAATCCAAGTGTTATGTGTGTATGGTTTATTACTTTATTGTTTTACATTTCACATATGCATTTCTAGATTGATTGGTATACTCTACATATTTACTGAGTATCAGTAGATAAGTTTTACTGCCTATTGGTAATCAAGGAGAATAAGGACAGACAAGGTAAACTGACAGACAGTTATTTATTTCAAGTATTTCAAAGGCATACATCTTGTAGGGACTTAATAAGCTGAGGTGTATTAATTGGTGGATTAAAGTTTAAAAGGATAAATTTTTGAGGCCACTGATTCACCCCCCCTCTCAGTTATTACTAATAGAGAGTGCTTGTTAGTTGGTCCTTTTCTCGCATGAACAAACATTTGGAGGTGGCTCCTCTATAAAAAAAATCATAAAGGGAAGATTTTGTTGTTGTTTCTATTGAAACATAAAAAGAAACCAACAAAGTCTTCCCGGAAAACTTCATCTTCATGACCCGATGAGTCGTTTAGCATTTATAATAGACTTAGGGAAAACATCTATAAATACTCGAAGGGAGCACTTAATTTCTCACACACAATTTGAAGAGAAAGAGTAGAGCAAAAATAGAGTGAAAAGAAAGCATTCAGAAGAGTGACCTCAACTCGATGCAGTGCACTCCAAACTGATCATTCACAAGTTTCACGGATCGAAGTAAGTACCGAGCGCAACAAAGAACTCTGTTATTATTTTCAAGAAAGCTCTAAATTTGAAATACGATGGCAACCCCTTCAAGAATTGTAAATATTAAGAATGATAAGAAGAATGTGTTTAAGCTGATAAAGAACAACACCTGTGTGGAACCAAAGTATAAGGTATGCCCAGAGATTGCATCGCAATCCGATGATTCTGGCGCATTTTCAAAAATTCCACCTAGGGTTTTGTTGATAGAGGACATAAGGTGCTACATTCACTGCAAGATTACTGAAATAGGTGATCTAGAGATAGACCAATCTTACAAGTAGTTGTGTGATGTAGAAGGAAACCTAAAAGATGAACATAAGTATCTGCAAGTTAAAGGGATAACTAATGCCCTATATTTCCTGAGGGTTTTCAAATGTGACTTGATTAGGTTAGTATTGAGCAGAATGCATGGCCAGAAGTTGTGGTTGGATGAACCTAAGAAAATCACTAAGGATGTGTTAGATTTTGTAACTTGATACCCCATAATTGACAAGCCTAAGGCACACAAACATCCCTCTAGACCAGAAGTTGAAAAACTCACAAAATCTATGTGGGATAATAGAGGTCTCAAGGAAAACACCATCACTGATGAGGAACTAAGGTTTGGTGCATGTGTGATAGATTACAAGATCTTCCAGGAAAGCAATCTAAACAACATTGCATCTACAACAGTAAGAACAACTTACAAGATAGTGACAAAGGGAATACAAATGGATCTATGTGAGATCCCGTTGAAACAACTTGATAAGAACAAGACAACAATCAGTTTTGAAAAGACAAATACATGTAAGTTTGGTTTACTTATCATGTGTATATTATTTTACTTTCAAGAATACTTTCCTTTAGTAGGCAAAGTAAAGTGGGATACTACCAAACTAGCCACACTGCAAATTAGTGAACTTATCAAGTCACTAGGTGACAATTTTGATTTAGTTATGATATCATACTTCCTTGAATTCAAGGAAAAGATGATGGAAAGAGTGAGGATCCCTAAGAAATTGATTGAGAAACATAGTGATGAGATATGTTTTATGGTAGATACAAATTTCACTCACATAAAACCGGTTGTACCAAGGACAACTTTGTTAGCACCTCTTGACTATGAGATTAACATAGATCAAGCAACCAATGCAATTGATGCATTGATAAATGAGCCACTTGAAAACAAACAACCAAGGTTTGACACATATGAAGAGGCCAAGTCCAAGATAAAAATAGGCCTAGTCATCAAGAAGACTGTCAACAAAAAGAATAAGATGGTTAAGAATCTTGAAAATATTATATCGGTTAATGAGGAGGAAAAAGAACAACTAGAGGAAACCGATGAATAGGGTACCATCGGTGAAGGGCAACATGAGAAGAAATTAGATTATGACGCTACTGAATCTGATACACCTCCACCTCCTACAAAGAAATAGAGAATTAGGAGCAAAACAACAAGAGATACTACACCTCTAAAGAAAGGTCAAGTAAGGACCTATAAGAGGAAGCAGCAGACAAAGAAATAAACTTTGAAGGAAACACCTACAAAAAGGAGGAAAAGAATTTTCAGGACTAAAGTTGACATTGAAGATTCCAAAGAGGATGAACCTGATGTAAGTAAGAAAATTTTTCTCACTAGAAAAATTGATGAAATTGTTGAGTCAATTGCTACTATCGGTATAATGACTAATAGGAAAATCAAACAATGGGATAAACTTGAGCTAGAGGACCAAAACAAGATACAAGATGCAATAATAAGGGAAATGGTCAAGTTTAAATATGTATCAGTAGAATTTATAGGCCAAATACCTAAAGAGCTGGGTAACAGAATCTCACAACAATGGTCATATGCTCTACACACCGAAAAGGAAGCAAGGGAGAGAGTACTTGTAACACTTATGCCTCCCAAATCAAAGATGGAAGAGATCAATGAAATAATAAAGAAGCACTCAAGTAAATTTGTAGCTAAGATTAGAGCTTACAAAGTGCTAGAAGATAAGTTTATAGAGCTGGAAAGTATGACCGAGGAAAAATGGAGACAACTCCTAGATTTACCTGCACAGTCAACAAGTCATGAGAATAAATTACTTCTCACCGACACACCTCATGTAGAGGAGGAGAAAGATAAGGCAAGTCCTCAACACATTTATTTGGATAATGTAGATAATGCTGAGCTAATTTACTTAGACAAAGTCATGGATGATCTTGACATTCAAGACATCACTCGGTATGATTCAGATAAAGATCCTCAGAAAGAAGATGATGTAATATTTATATCTCTTAAGGATCAAATCAAGAAACAACAATTGGAGACCCAAGGAAACAAGAACATGGATGTTGCTGATGAAATATGGCCAGACACTTCAATTATAAACATCACAGATCTGGATCCTGCCGATCAACTACAAAAAGACAAAGATGTCACTGCTCAATAGGATCAAACCGATGAGAAGGACACACCACTAGATTCAGCACAAGTAAGCACGCAGAGTAACATGCCAATATTGATGAAGGCAATAAATCTTATAGAAGGCAATGAAGAATCAAGTGCAGCAGGTTCAAGCATACCCAAAGATAAGGGTGATGTAGAGACAAAGGACACAACCAATGCACCAAAGGATACAATTGTAGAACAAGATGAAACCAACGATCAGAAAGAATCTATCGATCAGAATAAACTAGAAGAGAAACAAGTAGAAGAGGACAAGAAAAAAGAAAAGGGTGAAGAGGCAAAAATAGATGCCTAGGAGAAGAAATCAAAAGAGAAATCCGCAGAGACACCCAAGGTTGATGGAGAGACATCTTCACCAAACTGATAGGTGAACACCGAGTAGAAAACACAAGAAGCATCATCTACAAAGCCTTTACTGAGTGCCTCTAAGAAGACAAATGAACTAGAAATGGTAGTTCATACATCTGTGTCCACACAAATCTCAAGGAAGAAGAAAAGAAAGCATAAGAATCTAGTGACACTAGATGAAATAATTGAGATTCAAGTTTGTCATCCTAGGACATTGGATCCAACTAAATTGAAAAATTATGCAAGACTTTGTGAAATAAAAGCAATGTAGGACAAGTTGAGAAAAGATTCCAAGGAAGCTAAGGTACTTGAACTTGCATGAGGAATACTTCAACAAATTGTACCTGATGTAGATGTTGATCAAACAGCCCCAATGCTTGATCAATTAGTGGTTCTCACAGATGCAATTACATCTCAAAATGTAGATGCTGAGAAGGTCATGGAAGAAATAGTTGAGCATAAATATGAGTTCAAGTTAGCTGAGAAGATAAGCCAAGAAGTGGCATTGCAAAAGGTAAAGCTTTCTGAACTAGTTAGCACAATAGATCCAATAATATTAGAAGCTATAACCTTGATACAAAAATTATGCACGCTAGGTCAACTCACCAAGGAGTATACCCACAAGATAGCACATATTGATGCTTATCTTCAAACAAGTGCACAGAGTCTCACGAACAGTGAAGAGGTAATAAAATTGCACAATGAGCAGCTCAAGCAAGCTCGAAAGTTGAGACAAGACATACATATTGTAGAAAAAAGTTTAGACATGAGGTAAAAGAGCTTCAAGATCAACTCTTACCAGTACTCTCATTACTGTATCAACATATAACATAGGCAAGAGCACTAATTGCTACCCCAAAAATTTCTGTCCTAGACAACATTTATGATATGCATGCACGAATAGAGCTGGAGCACATGGAACTAGAAATCCTACAAGAAAAATGGGAGAAAATGCTCGAAGATATCAAGAAAACCATTCACATATTCTTGACACATTGTAAGTTACACATTTTTGACAACTCATAAGTTGTACATTTTTGTCATGAGTATCAAATAAAGGGAGAAATGATATGTACAGTCAATCAATAAAAGGGGAAAAAGAAAGGAAGAAATGATTTTTACAGTTAGTAATTTGAAAGAGCAAAGAACATGGAATGTATAGTACAGAGGAAAGCATACATGTACATATACTTATACTATACCGATGCATACAATTAGGGGGAGTCATATAATGACAAGGATATATACATGGTGTACATACTAAACACTTTAGTATTATACATATATCAGTTTTTTATACTAATATCAAAGGGGGAGATTGAAGACATTATATTTTTCCATTAGTATATGCAAGGAAAAACATGATCTACACCATTGATTTACACTACACCAATAGATAGGGCACAACACTACCTGACGCCAAGGTTACCCGATACTACCAAGTACAAAGCATCCCGACAAACACTATTCAGTGTTACCCAATGACAAAAAAAGACAAACGAACCCGACGAGTAAGCAACATTCCAACCGGACGAAACATACAAAGAGTGGAACCCAATAGATGAAGGGAACGTGACAATCAATTCAATGAAGGAACACCGACAGACTTTCAGTTCAACCCGATGATCAAGAATCGACAATTAGTTACATCCCGCAAAAAGTGAATCTGACTTTCCATGTCAGATAAATCACTGAAGTTTTATATTTAGCTTCTTGATTTGTTTTAAATCCATTGTGTTTGGAGAAAGAAATGTAATTATTATTATTTTAATCAGTCTAACTATTTTAAAACATGCAAACTAAAGGATCAAGGTCAAGTTGTATACCTTGGATAAAGAGTTAACATTGTAATGCGTGATTCTAGAATAGGTCAAATACTTTTATAAATAGATACTCAATCAATTTTGAGCATTTTGTTTGATGATGATTGTAGCCACTGAGAGCATCTAAGGATTAGACAAGATAATTCATGCAGAAGGACAAAAAAAGGATTAATTCAGTTTCAAGACTAAAACACAAGCTACCGATGAGCAGGAAAATGTATTAATCAATCACTATAGGTGATATTCATGTTCTATGAGTTTTAATGGGTCTGTGATCAGCAATTATAGATTTCATACAGTCAACTCAAACATATTGTACTAATTCTAACAAGTGTAGTACACTTAAGAAATCCTTTCAAAGAAGGTGGACTTAATAGTCCTATTGTAAATCTCTTAACCAAGTGCACACTTCATCAGTGTTTTTAAAAGCTCTTAACAAAGTAGATCTTAACAAGTCTCCACTTTAATACTCCTAACAGGGTAGATCATCAGAAGTGATCAATTGTAAGCCTTTACTGGCTCCCTTCCATTCTGCAGATAGTGAATTTTTGTGGGTGCCATCCCCACTACAGTTTTTACTTCCTAATAGGTGTTTTCTGTGATATCATATCTTGTGTTATGTGTTTATTACTTTCATGAATGTTTCTATGAATGTTGCAAATAATTAAAGATTATGAATTAATATTATATGCATAAGAAAGAACATCAGATATGGTTGACAATACAGTAAAGAATGATTACTAATGATGAAAGGTGAAAAGTGTTAAAATTTTAGAGGTACTAATTCACCCCTCCCCTCTTAGTACTACTTCCCATTAATCCCAACATTAGATATATGCCAGCTTTCTGAAGGACATTGGTTTTGTTGAATCTATTTCTAAACAACAGAACTAAATGACTTATGAGTTCATCTTTTAATTGTTCATTTTGGGCATTCCACCATGTACGTATGGTGGGCCAAAAGATCCCCAATGTATGGTCATTTAGATGTTTATAAAAAAAAATCATTGCCTACAACAAACATCATGGGATCATTAGTCCAAAGAGAGTGATCAATATGTAAATTATAATTGGACTATATATAATAATAATTTTAAAGCACCTGGAACCTTCTCTATCTTTATTGAAACAAAATCATCGGTCACCACTAATGTGACTTGCAATGTTCCTATACTAGCAATATGAGAAGATCTAGGAAATGCTACTAAAACATCAGCACTAGTGACCTCTGCAACCCCAGCTACATGTTTTGTTGTACAGGTCGGTGCACTAGTTGATGAATAGATGCTACATGTTGTATATGATGGAATCGGCTGAGGTTGTGTATGCACATGATTAAAATGGATAACACCTAAAGTACATTAAATAATACATTAAATATATGAGAAATAACACATTAACGAAACAACATGAACATGTAAAAATATAAGGTGGTGTATGCACAACAACGTGGCCAACAATTGAACTACATGGAACACTTTGATCATGTTCAGAAGCATCATGAGGATGCAAAAAAATTATGTAAAAATAACACACACATATTTTAGTTAATGACATAAAAGAGTATAAAATATAAACTATGAATGAACTTATGTTCTAATTGAAGATTTCATTACAACTTACTTCCAAGTTTTGTAAAAAAAAATTCCAGTTGTTTTTCTCTCTCTTGTATCTCATCAGTTTGAGGCTCCATGAAAAACAATTTAACCGTTTCTTGATTTATTTACTTTACAACCTTTTTATCATTCCATCAAAGTTTGGGTAATATGTGTAACACCCCAAAATTGGAACCTCATAAATTCCAATCAATTTTGGTGCATTTTCTCATCTTTGAAGTCCTATTGTACTAGGCAAGTTCTTCTCCTTATTGACTTTAATTGACTGAGTTTCAAATGCAGAAAACCCAAATTTGCATAAATTTGACATTATATTTAATTCCTAAATTCTTAGAGTTTATTAGCTAAAAACCCCTATGATTAATTGATTTAATTCTAAAGTCCTACGTGCTTTTAATTAAATCAATTCCACCCCCTTTAGCTAATATACATAAAAGGAATTGAAAGGTTATTTAATTATTGGATGAATTATCCTTAAAAAGGAATTCCATAATTCCATGTGAAATGACACTCATGTGGCAATAATTCACCCTTTTATTTAAATAATCTTTCCATTTTTGTCTCAAAAGAGGATGAAGAGACAACGGTTTCTTTTCAAGAAACTCTTCACTCTCTTTCCATGGTTTTCTATAAATTGGACCTCTTTTTCTTCATTTTAGGGGATGATTTTTGAGAGCATCAAACTTATAGTCAAATTTGCATTAATTCTTTCATGCTTTTGAGTTTAAAATTGCATAATTAGACTAGTTTCAATTTGGATTAAGGATATGTTGATTTCATTTGGTAATTCATTTACATATCTAACACCTCTATTTCATCTTTCCATTCTAGTTTAAATGCAATTTCAATTCTAGTTTAAATGCATTTCATTTCTAGATTAAGAGTATTTTCTTTCCTAGATTAATTACAATTTGCTTCCATAGAGTAGTTGCAATCTCAATTCTAGACTAGTTGCAATTCACTTTCATAGACTAAGAGCAATTTTTTTTCATAGATTAATTGCATTTCAATTCATAGAATAATGGCAATTTCATATTTTCTCATGCTTTAGAAATCCTCCATGTTAGCAATGGTCAGGTTGTTGGCTCTCGTTCTGAGGATAAATTTGACATCCACAACTAATTAGGAGGCAGCAAGTCGTTTCAATTGAGTTTGTAGGATGAACAATTCATGTTTGTCTTTGTGAATTGAACAATTGAGTAAAGACTATGCTGAGTTTGTGCCTGATATAGAGGTCACATTCAAGCACACACATTTTGGCGCCCACTGTAGGGCAGAAAAAAATGATTTCTGGCCTCATTTTCAAACTTTTTGACTGTGTTTTTGGAGCTTTGTCATACGTCTGTATAGCATTGGTACGGAGTCTTGCGTGAAGTTTTGTGTCGAGCCGCATGAAGTTTTTATCCCAGTAACACTTTTTCATGCAAGAAAACAGAAAGCTCGCGTGTGTCGAAGTACTTTCTCGCGCGCGTCGAAGCACTTTCTCGCGCGAACTTTAACAGACAGACAATTAAAATTTAGAATTTTTAATCTGTTGTTTCTATGTTCTGGCAATTATATTCTACTCTGATTTTCCTGTTTCTAATTTTTTTCTACAGCATAAAAGTGGTTTGCATGTTCGCTTGCTAAAGATAAAAACTTTCTAACAGTTTACATGCAGGACAATAGTCAAAGGCATAATTAAAACGTCATGTTTGTTTACTGTTTTTTGTTCACATAGTCTAAATAGGGCTTTGTTAAAATTTTGTAAGGATCCCAATAGAAAAATAGGGGAATAGGCTCTTCATTACATGGAAGTGATGCCCATGGATGAAACTGAGACCCAGATATTTCTAGCATGATGGATACTTGGGGAAGCAAAGCAAGATAGTGAATCTTTAGCACTTCTACTTGTTAGGGGATTATGCTCTTCTCTCTTTGAGAGAATCAGAAACCCAAAGACTTGTGGACTTTGTGGAGTGAAACTATCTTGGTGATGAATATGCTTGATGTGTTTGGGTGAGGTGCAAAGGTAGAGAAGTATGCTCTTCTTTCATTGAGAGAATCAGAGAATCAAACCCTTGAATCTGAACCGAGTTGAGTCACCTTTAGAGGGCCTGCCAGAAGTTGAACCTCTGAGAATGACCCAAGTGAGTACACACCTTTCACTGGTGATTCCACCTCACTCTAATAAAGTCTTCTTTTTGTATTCTAAAGACTCCAAAGCCATAGTAACTTCTTTCTCATTGATTTTGACTATCATCATGAGAAATCCTTGTTTGTCATACTGAGCGGCACCGCTCCTAGCCTTGCTTGCAAGGGTGTATGACTTACAAGTGTTGGTGTGGATGTGAGGCCCCAGCTATGTATCAGAGGCACCAGAGGTTATTGCAAATGAAAACCTATTAAACACTCTCTTAGTTAGATGCCTACCCGGTTCACCTCTGAAAGGAGACATAATCTATGCACAGGGAGAGGGAAGAATCTCTCCCCTAGATTCTCGACATAGGTATGCACCTGGATGTATGAAGTGGTATATGATGTCAGCCCTTGTTTAAGGGTAACCTTCAAACATATATACTTAGTCCTTGGAAATACCAAAAACACGAGTGCTCTTTTGAGGGTGACACTGTTGTGTAAGGTGCACGCATACGCATAAGACAGCGGGGCACAGATTTTGTCTTCTCAACCAATTTTCTTTGTAGGGATAACTAAGTGTCTGTTTTAGAGTCTTAAACTATCCATACTATCATCAAACAAAGACTCCCATGTTTCTACCAAGTTGCTTTGTCCTTGGTGGAATTGTTTATGACTACTGTTTGCATCACTACTTGATTGAAACTTCATGTTTTTAAATGAGTGCTTGTCACCTTGAAACAAAGATTGCTAGTTTATATCATCTTAAAACTATCCTAAGCCTGGAAATCTTGTTAGAGAACAGTTCTCACTATGTCTCAAAATCTAGTTTTATCTTGAAAACTGAGTTTGTTTATCTTCCTTATCTACCTCTTGTCTGGGATTTGATTGCTTGTTCCCTCATTGTCTATAGACTGAAACTAGTTGTTTCGAGTTGCAAACTGACTGATTCATACTCAAACTTGTCTTGTCTCCTTGTCTCCATCTTGTTTTCTTGTGTTTTTTGTACCTTGTGACATGATAGTCATATCTCAGCTGTTCTAGCCATACATTCAATGATTCATGCTGGGTGCATCTCACACCTTGGCTATTCTAGCCTATTACCACCTTCTTTTGATACCTTTAGAGACAGAGTTATGAGTCAGATCTTAAGTTTCCTCTGGTATCAGCTTCGTCTATGACTATTACAATTAGGAGTGGTAATATTTTTCCCATATGCGATTCTGGATTAGGTAGAGGTAAACCTCACAATCAAGGAAAAGGTCATTTTGAACCCATTATTCAAGTGGATAATCAAGGGGGATCATCATGTTCCTCTTCCCCATTCAGTGCAGACCCAAGTCCGAATTTGAAGCTAGTGCTTCAATTTTGTTCTAATCCGTTATTTCAAGATCAGCGTAATCCATTTCTCTCAAGCCAACAAGGCTACAAGAAGTCATTTGTTTGGGTCGATCCTATTAATGACCCTCAGTGCCTTAGTGATCTATTCCAACATTTCAATCCTTTTGATTTTCCAAAGAGCACATCATCTACGAGTCCTCACTGTCATACTGAAGGAGTGCACATGAAAAAATCTCACAATAACAACATATCATCTCCTTTCGATTACACACAAGGTCATGACCAGTCTCAACATGAACAAGGTCATCAAGGAGAAGAGCACCACTAGGGTCAAGATCAAACTCAGAGCATTTATGAAATTCTTGGCAATGAAGATGACCCAATAACTCAAAATGATATAGACGTAGCAAAGTCTAATAAAGCTCTTATTAAAATGATGGAGATACTCCTTGTGGAAGACAAAGAAAAATACTTTCTAGATTTAGCGAATCAAGGGGTCAAATTACCCGCAAACTTCCAAGTGGAAATGCTTGTCGCTAAAGAAGAGGAAACTGAAACCTCCAATATGCATAAGATAATTCAAGACATGCAAGGTCAAATCAGCCAACTTATGAAAGATAAGGACAAACCTACGCAACAATTCACAATGGAAAGTATATGTCCTTTTCCGTTTTATAGGAGCATTATTATGCCACCTTTTCCCAAAGGTGTAGAGCTCCCAAAATACAACAAGTATCTAGGTACCACTGATCCCCGGGATCATTTAAGAGAATTTGGTTCCTTGTCGATGGATTTTATACATGATCAAACATATTTTATGCATCTTTTTCCATGAAGTTTGGGTGGACCCTCTATGGAATGGTTCTCACGACTGGCCACAGGCATCAAAAATTTTGACGAGATTGCTAATCTCTTTATGAAACACTATTCTCATAATATTCAACATCCCATTCAACATAAGGTATCTTTGCAACCTTAAGCAGAAGCAAGGGGAACCATTCTTGATGTTCCTTAAAAGATGGAGACAACTTTGCACAAAGTGTCCTCTCAAAATACCCAAGTCTGAGAAACTCAATATATTCTTGGATAATCTCACCCCTGACTTCGGGTATCAATTCCAACTTCAAGGTCCCCTTAACTTTGATAGTATGATAAAATAGGCTGTGAGAATAGAAGCATTCATGGTTAAAAAAGGCTAATTGACCTTGTATAAAGATAACAAGCAAAATCCCTCATCTTCCAACAAAGACAAAGGGAAATTTTCCAACAAAAATAGAGATGTTGTGAATGATGGGGTGGTCGATAACGTGAATTCAACTTCTTTGAAACCGGTCTTTAATCACACCTTGGGTATACAAGCGACCAAAGCTGTCAAAAAGGTTGCAACCAATACTCAACAGCCTTCTAAATTTTTTGGCAACAAACCTCGGGTAGCGCGACCCAAGCATGAATTCACCTCCCTGGGAGAACCACTTGATGTGGTTTTCAAAACTTTGGTGCAAAATCAGATTCTTTCTCCTTTGGAGAAATGTCTATACAATCCAAAACCAATACCTCATTGGTGGAATGAGAATGCTTACTGTGATTATCATCAAAACAAAGGTCACAAGACTGCTATTTGTCTCCAATTATGACATAAAGTTCAAGATTTGATTGATAACCAGGTTATCATTGTGGAGAATCATAACAAGAATTCAGATCATCAAGCATCCAAAAAACCCTTTCCTCGTCATGAGAAAGGTGAATCCTCCAACGTTCAGAATAATAATGCCAAAGTTAATTACACAAATACCACTTATGATAATGTGATCAACATGATTAAACCAGTGCAAGTGGAATATTGCTATATGTTTACTGGCAAGGGAAGTGGGAATGTTTCTAAACCCAGAACCCTATTTGTCTTGAGAGGCCCTGGGTCTCAATTATCAAAATCTGAAACACCTCGAGATTGTGCGAATGTTGTTACTAGGTCTAACACTAGAATTTCTATCAAGGGTCCTAACCCTCCTGCTACTATGTTCACGCCAAAACAAACTGTGGATAAGACTGTTGTTGGTCCTACCAACAAAACTACAAAGACAGTCCCTACACCTCCTACTACTGGTTATAGCATTCTTGACCAGCTTAGAAGGACCAATGCTCAGATAACTATTTTTGAGCTATTGAAAATCTCACCTGCTCATAGGCAGATTATGGACAAAGCTCTCACTAAAGCTAATGTCCCCAAAGATATCAACCTGGATTAGTTTCAATCCATGGTGGGTCATTTGACCTCGCCGCATTATTTATCGTTCTCTAAAGAAGATGATAACTCAATTAGTCACCCACACAATGCTCCCCTGCACATAAAAGTCATGATTGGAAAATAGCTAGTCTGCCGTGTGCTCATTGATAATCGTGTTGGTCTTAATATTTTCTCCGCTCATTTTCTTTCTCAACTAGGTTATGGAGAGGATTGCATAGATTCCCGCAAGAGAATTACCATAAAATATTATGATGAAGAAGAGAGAACATCTAAAGGTCTAGTTGTGCTACCCATTCGGGTTGGCCCAATTGAAAGAGACATCATATGTTAGGTGCTAGACCTTCCTCTTGCGTATGATATTTTGCTAGGAAGACCGTGGATCTAGGAGATGCAAGCGGTTCCTTCTACATATCATAAGTGTATCAAGTTTTCTTTTCTAGGCATAGAGGTGACCGCTCCCGCTAGCATGGGTTATTCTTTTAATGCTCTCACTCAATTGGCTGACAGTCTTGTTCCAACTAATAGAGAATACATAGAACTCTGTGATGCCAAGCTCAAAGACATGGAACAGACACTGAAAATCACAGACATAGGCATGGGGGGATATCAAATGGAACCTATGATATCATTAGTAGCTCTACCCTTGTCTCCTTGATCTTATGGGAGACCTTCTGAGCATAAAAAATCTTTCACTACCCCTGAGATAGTTTATGAGGGTACATTTGTACGGTCTAATACACCATTGGAAGATGAAGATGAGGAAAGAGCTATCAAGGCTTGGCTTTGTAAAGGAAAGAACACAGCTGAACAAACTACCCCGGCTCATGAATTAAATCCTAATAGTGAGGGTCTTAAGATTATGAAACATTTTGGGTACAAAGGAAGTGGCCCGATAGGTGTGAATGGAAATGGGTTAGTGGAACCTATCCAAGCTATAGGTCAAAAGACAAAAGATACCACTAGTTTAGGTTTCAAAAAGGTCTCATTTCATCTACGGATCAATAAATTTGTGCCAAAGGTAGAACCTACACCAGAACCCGAAGGCACAACTATAGTCGACACTATACAAGATAGCTCGGATGAGGATTGCTTTCCTTATCCCATCCCTCCAGACCTGGCAGCATTCTTTGCTGAGCCAGATAAGTTTATGCCACATACCTGTACAGCTGAAACTGACAGTGATTTTGATCAAACCACTCCATTTGAGACACTAACTTTTGAGCAATGGAAAGACTTAGAAGATCCTAACTTCAAAGGAGAATAGTACATACCACTAAAATTTCAAGAACGGCTGACACAAGAACAAGCTAGTATTGTAAGAACTCAAAAACCTTCATGGTACAAGCACCCAAGTTAGATTTTGGATACAGACTCTCATGAGTATGAGTTTGATAGTTTGTCAGCAGGATCTTATGAAAGACTTCTCGACGTAAGTGAGGGGTCTAGTGAAAAGCCTAATGAGTCTGAGCCTATAGGTCTTAACATGTCTTCTACTTTGGTTGTTAGAGATCAAAAGGATTCAAACACACCTTTGGATGAGATCAGTTTAGCTCTCAGCTTGCTAGTTAACACTTTTGATGACTATACTATGAATGCACTTGAACCTATCGCATCTCTTTCCCTCCAACATCCTGAATTAATAGACTAGAATTCCCCTTCTTCATCCAGTGAAGTCCTTACATTCTAGAATGATTACACTTTAGCCTGCTACCTTCACGCTGTTGAGCCTATAATGTCCTCCACTAGTGAAGAAAGTGTCAATATGACCAAGGCTGACATCAAGTACCTTAGTCAAAAAATTAAAAGAAGAAAAAATAAGCACTCTTATGGTGAAAACTACATTGTGGCAATATCAGAGCAAAAAAAAGTAAAAAGAAAAGACGTATCTGAAGGTGAAAACCTCTCTGAGGCACCTGAGGATGAGGTACTTGATGCACTTCCGAGTCACTTCCAGGAATGCTCATCAATGTTAATTGAACCAACTCAGCCGATAAATCTATGAACAGAAGAGCATCCACATATCATTCATGTGGCCAAGTCATTATCTACAAAGGAACTTAAGGAATTTACAAAAATTTTCCAAGAGAAAAAGATAAATTTTGCATGGATGTATTCTGACATGCCGGGTGTGGATCCTGATCTCATTATGCATCACTTATCAATAGCTCCAGGTGTGAAACCTGTCAAGCAAAAAATTAGAAATATGCATCTGCATGTAGCTTTATTGATCAAGGCAGAATTGGAAAAACTTCTGAAAGTTGGGTTCATCCGAGTGATTGATTATGCAGAGTGGATTTCTAATATATTCCCAGTGACTAAACATGACAAATCTATTAGGGTCCACACAGACTTTAGAGATCTAAATTTGGCATGTCCTAAAGATAATTTTCCACTTCCTAACATTGACATGATCGTGGATATGATAGTGGGATATGAGATGTATTCACTAATGGACGACTTCTCTAGCTATAATTAGATCAAAATTACACCAGAGGACCAAGAGAAAACTGCTTTTACTTGTGCATGGGGTACATTCTATTGGAATGTTATGCCCTTTGGTTTAAAGAATGTTGGGGCTACTTATCAAAGAGCTATTACTACAATATTTCATGACATGATGCATAGGACAATGGAGGAATACGTGGATGACACACTTTCCAAAAGTATGGATAGAAAGACACATCTCACTGATCTAGGTCCTATACTAGATCATATGGAGAAATTCAATTTGCATCTTAACCCTAAGAAATATGCATTTGGGGTTACTGCAGAAAAATTACTTGGCTACATTATCTCGGTGAAAGGAATTGAGGTGGATCCAGCAAAGGTATAAGCTATAATGGAAATGCCACCACCTTGTAATATCAAAAAAATTAGAGGTCTCCAAGATTGGATCCAATCTATCAGGCAGTTTATCTCATAATTAGCTAACAAGTCACAACCTTTCACCAAAACTCTGCATAAAGGTGTGACTTATGACTGGAACAAAGAGTGTGAATAAGGGTTTCAACAGATTAAACAATATTTAGCCAATCTGCCCATACTGATGCCTCCTATTTAGGGGAAGCCTTTGATCATATATATATCAACAATGGAAACATCCTTGGGTGCTCTCTTGGCCCAAGAAGATCCAAATCATAAAGAAAGAGTCATTTACTAAATTAGCAGAACATTGGTCTCTTACGAAATGAATTATTTAGTAATTGAGAAGGCTTTCTTAGCAGTAGTGTTTGCTTCCTAGAAGCTATGACACTACATGTTGGCTCACACTACAAGGCTAATCACAAAGATTGATCCATTGAAATACTTACTTAGCAAAGCTACCCTCACAGGTAGACTAGCTAAATGGATCATGCTCCTTAGTGAGTTTGATATTGTATATGTTGAGATAAAAGCTATCAAAGGATAGGCGATTGCAGATCAATTGGCTGAAGCACCTCTTACAAATCATCAACCATTAAAGATGGAATTCCTAGATGAGTCCATTATGCTTCTCACGCATCAGACATGGACAATGTTCTTTGACGGTTCATTCACCTAACAAAGGTAAGGGGCTAGAATTTTGTTTATCACACCTAAGCAGTACTCCTTACCAAAGGCATACAAAATGATGTTCCCTTGTACCAATAATACCACCGAGTATGAAGCTTTGATCAATGGACTCAAGATTTCTATTGAATGGTGAGTGGATGAACTAAAAGTCTTTGGAGACTCACAACTGGTTATAAATCAAGTTAACAACACTTATCAAACCAAAGATGAAAATTTGGTAACCTATAAAAAGATGGTTGACAGCCTTAAGAATTACTTTTCACATGTCACTTTTCAGCAAATTCCCCAAGCAGATAATAAAGCAGTTGATGTTATGGCTACTCTGGCCTCTATGTTACAAATGCTAGAGAATGATTTCAGATATGAGTTCCTAGTGGAGACATTATGTTACCCTGCTTATGCCTTTCCTGACTCCTAGATGGTCTATTCAGTAATTGGACATGATTTGTCTCGCTACCACCACATCTACTCTTATCTCCATGACCAAACTATTCCTGACACATATACTAGAAATGAGAAATGCCATCTAATTCGTAGTGCTTCACAGTACGTCATCGTAGAAAATGACTTGTATAGACAGGGTCTAGACGGTACGCTCCTTAGGTGTCTAGAACTCGATGAGTCTAAATGTGCGTTAGAAGAGGTACATGAAGGTATTTATGGTTCTCACTCAAATGGTTTGACACTGGCTTGTAAGCTTATTAGAGCTGGTTATTATTGGCCTGATATGGAGAAGGAAGCTACGCAGTTTGCCAAGTCTTGCAAGCAATGTCAACTTCATGGTAACTTGATTCATGCTCCGACTAAGGAGCTCAATCCCTTTAACACCTTTTGGCCATTTCAACAGTGGGCTTTTGACTTAGTGGGTCAGATATATCCCTCTTCTTCACAAGGACACAAGTACATCATCACTGCTACGGATTATTTTACTAAATGGGTTGAGGTAGTACCTCTCAGTGTAGCTGATGGAAAATTTGTAGCTATGTTTATCTTAAACTACATTATCTATAGATATGGTGTACCCTCCTCTATTATCACTAACAATGGAGGACAATTCAAGAATAAATATCTGAAAAATTTGTGTGCTAAGTTCAAGATTATTCAACACTGGTCATCTATTTACTATCCTCAAGGAAATGGACAGGCCAAAGCTTCCAATAAAACAATTCTCAAGATCCTGCACTGTATGGTACACAAGTCTGGACGGGATTGGCACCTCTAGATTAATCTGGCTTTATGGGCCTATCACACCAGTATAAGAATGCCAACAGGGGCCATGCCCTTTGCTTTAGTCTATGGTGCAGATGTTGTACTGCCTATTGAGGTTGAGATTCCTACCTTGCGAGTCTCCTTGAAAGGCCTCATTACAGATGATGACATTAGAATATATCGGCTTCAAGAGCTTGAGTTACTGGATGAATGTTGGAAGGTGGCATTTGATCATCTTAGAGCATATCAAAAGAGGATATCTAAGAGCTATAACAAGAAGGTTAGAACAAGAGACTTCCAAATGGGTGATCTCGTCCTGAGAGAGAATCCCAAAAATCAGCAACAACGGACTCAAAAAGGGAAGTTTGAGCGAAACTGGCTTGGTCCTTATGTTATTACTACAGTATTTGGGTCTGGTGCTTATTAGCTCTCCACTACAGAAGGTGAACCACTCAAAGAGCCCATCAATGCTCTTCACCTGAAGAAATTCTACAGTTGAGATATCTTCTGCATGCTCATGTACATACTTTATTTCTGAGAAAATCTGAAAAATTGTAAAATGTCCTGAAAAAATGATCATCCTAGTGAAAACTTGGAAAACAGGCGCTTTGATGTATCTATTATCCTGGTGAAAACCTGGTAAACAGGCGCCTTGATAATACCAAAAAAAATAAAAAAATACAAAATACAAAAAAATCAAAAAAAAGAAAAAGAACAAAAAAATTGAAAATACAAAAAAACGGGAAAAAGAGAAAAATGTGTCATTGATGAAAACCTGGTAAACAGGCGTCATGGTAGAAAAACTAGAATTTCTGCCAAGATGGTGAAAACTTGGTAATTAGCCACCTCTTGTTCTGCAATGTTATATCTGTCGCAGCATCTCTTGGCTTTCTTGTAGTTGCTCTTACGCTTTCATGTTTCAGTTTGCCTTCTCGCTTTAGTTCACTTTCCTGCTTTAGTGTGCTCATGCTTTTGCTTTCCATCATCTTTGAGATTTTTCTCAACCTCACATGCATTGAAACTGGTCATACTCGGGGGCATGTTCCTGGTCTAGGGGGTATTGTCTTGTCGATGCTTCGTGGCACTTCGTCTCTTCTTGAGACTCTCTTTCGCATCAGTCACCAGTGGTTCTCACTGTGTCTTCTTGTCGATGCTTCATGGAACTTCATCTCTTCCTGAGACCCTCTTTTGCATCAGTCACTAGTGGTTCTCACTATGTCTACCTACTGATGCTTCAATCTTGTTATCAATCTTTATGCTTGAGAATCTTTTGTGACAGTCACCAGTGGTTCTCACTGAGTCTGCCTACTGTTGCTACATTGCTGAGATTTCTCCCATCATTTTTCTATCTATTTGTTTGGCTTCAATCCATTCGTTACTTGGGAGCATGGCTCCCCATTTTTATCATGCTTTGGTTTACACTTGAGTCAGTAATCTTTTCGAAGGACAACTCTCTACTGGCGTAATTAGTGTTTCTCAACACCTTAATCAAATAGTGTTTTTCAACACTCTCTTTGGACACATCTATGTTTTTCAACACATATTGGATATCTCATGACGTAAACATCTCTTGATAGCAATCAAACACATTACACTCACAAGCATAATGGTGTTTTTCAACACCCTAAACATAGGCACATTCGTAAGCCTTGAACATGCTGAGATATGATTGACTATTTCTTGGTATGTTGTCTGTTCTTATGAATTTCATTTTATATTTTCCTTGTCTACTGCTTGTTGGTGTGATTTCAATGATCCAAAAATGTCAAATAAGCAGGGTGTATGTGATAAGAGCTTCTGCATTAAGGTGGAAAAGCCTCACATCCCTCGATCTTGTTTATTTGTACGCCAAGCGGAGGTCGGAATTATCTCCTTGACTATTATTGTTGTATTTGTTTACTTGTGAACTTTTACTATATCAAACTAGAAATAATGTTCAGGTAACCTTGGCTTTTGTGCCTTGGTGCTTATGTTCATTTCCTATATTTTATCCGATGAAAGTCATATTCATATTCTTATGGTCGCAGCGGCACCAATAAGGATTGTATTGACTCCGATGATCCAAAAGCACTCGATGATGATAAATACGATGAGTCCAACAACCAAAGTCCTAGGATTGCATTTATCTTAGGTTTTCATTTGCATTATAGGCTTGCGTTCACATTTTAGGCTTGCATCGTGGTAGTTTTGGTGCTCTCTTCATTATCTTCTCATTCTTCAAAGGTCCTCATCTTTCATCATGGTTTCTTCTTGACTGTACGAGTGTCTGGTCCTCATTCTTGATCCTCGTTTGCATTATTTTGGTTAGTACCTGTTGTATATTATGAATATCCTACATGAGATGATTAATACCATTACATTCATTCCATTACATTCACTTCCAAAAAGTTCATTTGCATACATACATCCATAAACATGTGCATCCATTATAAGCATAAATCAAATCATACATAACATTTATCCATCTAACATCTATCATAGCATTTTTCATCCATTGCATACATCTCTAAATCCATACATCTAATCATATAGGAAATCATCTCATAAAACATACACATTTAAAGCAATATATACACATGTACAATGATGCCAAAAATTGAGCTCATATATATATATATCGATCGGTCTGAATGTACAAGGGTGCTACTCAAGCACAATATGTCAAAATGGTGGTACAATATACATCACAATCTAACCGCCTAGAGGAGGTGGAGGGGGTGGTATTCCCTGCTACTGAGGAGGAGGACCTGGTGGAGGTGGTCCCGATGGAACAACCTGTGCACCAGCATACTCTGTAAAAGGCAGAATCTGATCTATTGCCTCAGGTACTGCAATAGTATATGCATCATATTAGTAAGAAGCCTGAGCAGCATTGTATCTGGTCTCTAGATGTGATCTAGCCAATGCCTCTTGTAACTCTTGGATCTCCCATTCTTGCTCAGATATACGCATGTCTTAGATGATCACCTGTGTGTGGAGGTTGTCATGCTCCCTCTGTGTCTGTCGGGCTCTCTCTCTGACCCTTGAGAGAGCCTCCTACAATTGTTCTACCTGTCTTCCTACTAGAGGATCAGTTAGAATAACATCATCCATCACTGTGTCATCCCCCTACTCGGCAGCTTTGTCCTGGCTGCCACTGGGCCCAGCACCTGCATCTGATCCCATGGGTCTCACAGGAATATATGTCTGAACCATCCTAGGTCGTACAACTCTCTCCTACTGCTGAAGAGGTGGCTACTAATCCTATGGCTACTATCCCGATGGAGGAACCTATTGTGCCTGCTTCTGGGGTGGTGGCTGCACCACTTGAGGTATCTGACCCACTGGAGCTATGAATCTCAGAAAAGGATGTGCTAACAAATAGTCTCTATATGCAGGTGTCATACCTGCATTCATCACCGTGGCCATATAATCCCACCTACCTGATGGTACTCGGGTGTCTATCACGCTATGCCCCCTGTCAATCAATCTCTACCACCCCTTATTCATCTCATCGATGAATCAGGCATATGTACAGTACTCTAGAGACACGTCCTACTACCTCTAAAACTGGTGCAATATGCGCGTGAGCAAAAAGTGGTCAATGACAGTAATGGTATGTCCTATCAGAGGACATGAGCAGAACATGTATGATAGCTCATGATGAGCATCATCCCATACCTCAGTGGCTGCCCAAGGTCACCATATCACTACAGCCATATCATCAATCTGTGCCCTCCACTGCTCAGTCTTACCCAGTGTGGGCTGGGTCATCAGACTGGCATATCTATAAATGTATGGCTCCAATGGCTATCATGTATCATGGAATATCATCCTACATATGAGAAGATGCTCCCAGGCCCAGATCTACAAAATGATGACACATGCCGCCATAGTATGGGCACCCTGATACACGATCTCATGCATCTCATGGTACATCTACGTGAGCATGCACTCGCCCCATCCAAAAGTGACTACATGAACTGCCAGCATCTTCTGGAGCATAACGCCCTAGCCACACTCTAAACCATGCTGACCATGATCAGGAACCAGATGGCAACTCAAAAATAGATCAAGAACAACTACCAAGGGATAATCTCTGCCATAAGTCCATATCAACTCCTCCCATGAGATGGCCTGGCCCATCACCAAATCATCCTGAAATATGGCTCTCAAAGCTTGTGTACCATCTCTCGATTGTGTGCAATACTCTACACAAGCTCCATGGAATGACACTCTCAAAATCTGGTACACATCCTTCGGAGTCACCGTCATCTCTCCTTGTGGCAAGTGAAAACTGTTCATCTCTGAATGGAAACACTAAACTAGGGCACCAAGTAATCTGTGATTCACCCAAATATTAGGTACATCACGCAGATATGTCAATCCCAGCCTGTCAATGTGGGCCCCATCAGCATCTGATAGTCTCTGTAATAGCTCACCCATGATAGGATGATGAGATCTGAAACTGATGCCTGGGAGGTTGACCTACAAAGCAAGTGACAAAATTGGATCAGTACCTCAACAATGATGATTTTTCAAAGCAAAAGACAACAAATGCAGCTATGGACCTATTCTACACAGTTTAAGATATGGCAACTGGTTGACTCTGCGACGCAAGAAAACAACAATGTTTGACTTTTGGCCAGTTTCCCATGCGAGAAAACTCTTTTCTCACGCGAGGAAAATCTTGTCCTGCATGAGCTTTTTGGCTCACATGAGGCAGGATGTGTTCTCACGTGAGATTCTAGAAATCTCATGGGGCGCACAGGCACTCTTCGCACAAGCGCTGGGGAGGGGCCCGCGCACGGAACCCCTAACCCACGTGAGGATTCAGATTCCTCAAGCGAAGGGTGATCAAGGCCGGCACGAGGAAACTATTTCCTTGCGTGAGATTGGGCGAGACAAAGTTTAAATAGCCCTAAAAACATGCTAACACTAAAAATTGATAAAAAAAATTTAGAAATACAGGATCAAGTTGCGATTACTTACAGGTGCGTCATACTCCGCTGGTCGGTTGTGTTGTCAAGAGCACTCAAATTGGTGAGAATGTATGGGAATGCTATCAATATCAATTGGAGCCCTCACCATCACTAAAGTCAAAAGGTGAATAATGATTTGAAAATGACCGTTCTAGGCCTTATATAGCCTTTAACCTAATTTTTCAAAGTGCTCTATTTTCTACGAAAGTTGCACCCTTGGCTAAATGGACCATTTTGAATCCATTTTTGTGATCAAAACCGAAATCTAACACTCCTAAGCAGCTTGAAATCATGTTTTAAAAAGTTTTGGGACCGACGTGATCGGACGCTTGTGCAGTCAATTTTTTTACGTTGCTTTTTTGTCAGGATTATCTCTTGTTATCATTTTCTCAGCTTCTGCAATCTTTTCATCAAAGTCAACTCTCATCAATTCTGGTCAACTGTGGTCAAACCTAATCAATAGGACCTCTCGATCACTCTAAATTGATTATGCTCTCTCTGGATCTATCTTTTTATGCGATTTCTCGCTCTCATCATTATGATGTGTCTTCTTTCAATTTCGCTCCTGAGGGGCAAGATGATTGTATCATTGAATCTTTTTGCATCATTCTTGAATCAGTCTGATCTGAATCAAATCCCCATCGCTAGGGGCATCTCATTACTTGGGGTATATTCAGTTTTTTGTACCTTATGGTCAAAATTGAATATTCCATGATCTTGAATCTTTAGGGGCATCTTGATGTCTCACATCTTGTCATCTATCTTTCTAGGTATATGAGCAATCTAACTCAGATCCTCAAGGATTAAGCTTCATTCTGGAGATGATTCTTGAAATCTCATTGGGTATTGGGGCAATCTAACCCTAATTCCTGAAAGTTACACTTCATTCTAAAGATGACTCTCAAAAACTCTTTAGACCATTATCTAGGCAATCTAATCTAGATCTCGGAGGGCTAACCTCCGTATTGGGGAAATCTAACCCTGATTTTGGAGATAGTCCTAGATCCTCATCAGCTGTTAGTGGACATTGGGGCAATCTAACCCTGATTTTGATCTTCTCTCAGATGATTCTGCTTCCTAATCAAATTGGTGTCTTGGAAACCTAACCTAGACTTCCGAAATCTTCATCTTCACTTCAAACTATTCTTTGAATCAATGCGCTGCTCGCACATCAATTCAAAGAGGGGTAAAATGTAACACCCCAAAATTGGCACCTCATAAATTCCAATCAATTTTGGTGCATTTTCTCATCTTTGAAGTCCTATTGTACTAGGCAAGTTCTTCTCCTTATTGACTTTAATTGACTGAGTTTCAAATGTAGAAAACCCAAATTTGCATAAATCTGACATTATATTTAATTCCTAAATTCTTAGAGTTTATTAGCTAAAAACCCCTATGATTAATTGATTTAAT
>MU223105.1:1950261-1962076 GCA_018584345.1 Thuja plicata
CCACTTCATAACCAAGAGGATGAATCCATTTGGTTCTCGGTTCAACTGCCTCCATGCATGTGCAATCTGTTTCTACCATGAAGCATATGGTATCCTTGTATTTGTCAACTATCTTCTCAGATAGTCTAAACCTATTCTACATTTTGATTCTGAATGTCTTTATATCCATATCCATGGCATCCCTTGCACTACTCTCTAGTGTGACCTTGAGTGATATCTGAGACATTGTGGGTTTTCTCCTATCTAGGTAAAGGTTTGCAGCCTTTCCAACTATATGGAAATACAATTAGATGATTAAAGATCCAAACCTAAATGTCTTGCTTCTGTCATGTTTGATGATTCTGATGTTGTCAATCAATTGACCGTGCAAGATCTCACATAGGTTGTATTGAGTGTTATCCTTCACCATTCTTATAGTTGCAAGGACCGTTGCTGTAGAGACATTGTTCAACCTGCTTGCTCACTAAAACTTATATCCGAGTATCATTGTCAGAAGTTTTATGTCATCTTCTTTGATGGGTTCAACTGTCATTCTGTGCTTGTCACTTCTAGACAAACAAACTTGTTCAATCTTCCTTTTGACATCCTTGCCAGTGGGAAAGAGTGGTCCAGTATTGGGAAGTCTAGTTAATTCATGAATTAGGTCAACGGTGATACACATAGGGACCTCACCAATCCAGTAAAGATCATCATGTATTCTACTCAACAAAATCTTTACCCATTTGGGCTCATCAAAATCATGCGCATTAGAATACTCAAAGATAGGGTTATCAATCAAGTGCGCAAATTTATCTTTGAATGTGTAGTAAAGTTTCATCATGGATGCCATATGAGTAGCAATTTTAACATCTCCTATTGTTTCCTTCTTACAGTATATGTATGCACGAATATCTTCCACGTGAACAACGCCTAGTGGGGTTTTGGAGAAAGCCCCTTGCACATCATCCAGTATGGATTTGAATGGATGCCTCTTGAAAACAAACCTTTTCCTCTCTGCTATATCAAACACAACTGGAGTTTCCATACTTACTTGGAATTAGCTTAAGTAGGGTTTCACAAAATTCTGAAATGACATGATTGCTAGGGTTCAGTTTCAATCTTCTTATCCATTTTCTCAACTTCAAAATTTGTTATGCCTTTGTGCCTTGATGTCTAGTGCTCCAATGCTCTCCAAATTCTGTGTTCTTTGAATGAAAGTGTGAAAATTATCAAATACTTTCTTTCTCTTTATACAATCTACCGCATTTAATGTTTGCAACAGTACGCAAATTAACTAGTGATTTTGAAACTTTGGTCCTGATGCATTTTGGACAATGCGTGAATGCACATAGCAACATAATGTTCTTGTAACCATGATTTCATAGGCGCATACTGAGAGGTGAGTATACCAACCGCGCAGGGGTCCTGAGCTAGAATGGCTCCCCTTAAGACCAAGAAGGTCTATTCAAGAAGAAGTAGAGGGTGCGTCCACTGTGGATGCATCAACTACTTTGTCAACATCTTTGTCCTTCTTTAATTCAACCCAAATTTTTCTTGAGTCTTCATTTGCTTGAACAAACTTAACTTCTCCTTTCTCTTCAAATAGTGATTTCTTAGGTTCATCTTGCTTCTGAGTTTTGGATCTACAAAACTTTGAGATGTGTCCTGCCTTTCCACATGTGTGACAAATGATAGGAGGTTTGATGCTTTTGTTCATCATCTTGCATTGCTTTGTTATGTGTACATTGTAGTTACATATCTGACATGTAGTGTTCTAAAAATTCCTTTGAGGTTGATTTCTCTGATTGTTTTGATTCATTCTTCTTTGATTCTGCTATGACTGAGTTATACAATGTATAGCCCTATGACCAAATTTATTACAAGAGAAACAATAACCATTGAAGGGTCTTACCTTTTTGCAATCTCTTGCCAAATGACCATATTTGTTGCATGCATAACAAGTTATGTTAACTTGCTTGATTTCCCTTTTTGGTAGATCAGCTTTAATCTCTTCAACATTTTCAACTTTCTTTCCTTCTGAAAGTGCTTCATGAGGTTTCTCTATTTCATGTAATGAATTGACTTCAATTTGTGTTATATTGAATCCAAGACCAGTAGTGTCACCTTTTTGCTTTTGTGCATTAAGCTGAGATTGAAGTGAATCAGAACTTGTGTGAAGTTTATCAATCTTATCCTTTGCTTCTGTTAATTCAGATTCCAACTTCTTTTTCATGTTTTCCAATTCCAGAACTTTCATGTTTGCTTTTAAAAGTTCATCATCTAGTTGCTTGCTTTCTTTGATCTTTTCTTCAATAGCAATTTGGTTTTCTGTGAGTTGTTCATCTAGATTCTCAACTTTATCCTTCAGATACATATTCTCTTCATTGAGATTTTTAATCATTTTCCCTAAGTCACTTGTAGAACAATATTTTAAATCTTTTCTTAGTTTCTTGATAAGCATTTGTGAGCCATCAACTTTCAGTCTAAGTTCTTCATTTTCTTTTTCAGATCTATCAAGATCTTCAAGAGTTGCTTCAAGATTATTTTTCAAATTTTTTGCTTCTACTGAGTCCATGATCTCCTCAAGTGGTTAAACTTATTTACTGAGGACCAGAGCTCTGATACCAATTGTTAGAAACACTGAGAGGGGGGGGGGGGGGGAATCANGGGGGGGGGGGGGTGAATCAGTGTTTGTCTATTAATTACTTTTCAGCAACTTAAACATAAATCAAACATACATAGAATGAAGCTTAACATAACAACTCATTACATATTATATGATTACGGGGAAACCTTGATCAGAGGAAAAACCCGGTGGGAATTAGTACCCACAAATATTGTACTAAGTATAATGAACTTGTGAGAGTTCCTTTGCCCTGTTAAAAGTAGTCTTTACAATATGAGTACAATGACCTGGTTAAAGGTAAGACCCTGTTAGGAGTCTTTTACAAAACCCTGTTAAAGGTATATGGCTCACTTCCTAGGCTCACCTGCCCAATAAGATGAAGGCTACAACCTTCTGAAAGATGATATGCACTATATCAAAATGAACTGTTGTGATGACATTGTTGTTTGATCAATTTCGTGTATGCGTGAATGCTCTTACTCTCTTAAAGAGCTATATCATATATTGAATTCATAGTACTATCCCTCAGTAACTTCCTCTTACATAATAATTGACACTTCTTTCATATCTTTACATTACATACTTATATATGCAAATCCAAATAGGCACGACCCAAAACAAATCACTAGTTGGCCCTAAAACAAAACATACAATGCTTCCAAACAAGTTGGTTTCAAGCGTGTTTACTACAATGTTAATTACATCATTATAAACATATAACAAAAGGTTCTTAGCCATTACATCACAAAATAATACACGCTGATCAAATCACTTAGTCGGCTTCCATGCTTTGTTACCTAGACTGCTGGTCTATTGATCTTCTTGTAACTTTGTCGTACTATAGTTCCATACTATGTGTGTCTGGATATAGCATGTACACATATCATACAACTTATATCTAAATTCACATAATCTGAATTGATCTCTTGCATGTGCGCTGATGTGCTGATCACTGAGTATCTCTGTTCTGCCCTATTTTTCTTACTTAGTCATTTTGTCTTTCATGACAGAAACTAAACATGACTTTGTTGCCATGATGACAACACAAAATTAGTCATGCATCCTCAGGTAGTCAACTTTCCAACAAAGAGACCTAGTAGTTATTGCAAGGATACAAAGGTGTAATGTTTTCATAGGGAGAATGGGAGTGAGTAGTCAAGAAGGGTATGGAATTAGTCATGAAAATGAATGCAATCAAATATTATGATCAGAGCTTTTATTGAGTCAGTAAGGGGTTTTTTGGTTGGGTAAGAGTGGTTGAGAGTTTTTGTGGATCCATGAGTTTTTCCTCTTTAGGAATTTGGGACCTCCCATATTTGGAAAATGGATTTGCCTATTTGGTCAAATGGTGGAAAAATCTAATATTTGGTCATATGAAGTGTTTTCATGTATTCTTTAATATTGAAAAGTGGTACATTTAATGGATGTGGTTTGATATAGTTTCCATGATGTTATAGGTATACATTTTATGTTGATGACCATGAATGAAAGGAACAATGGTTTTTTTTTATGCATTTGGATATTGAATCTTTAACCATTAAGAGTGGGATTGAGTGAGGATGTTAAAATGGTCTTGGGAAAATATGATGTCAACACGAGGTCTTGTGGAGGATCTACAAATATATTGAGTTTTTAATGTCTATAATGACCATTCTTTGATGTAATGAAGGCTAATGAATCCATATTGGCTCATACTGAGTCATTTGTAATCAAAATATTAAAAGTTGCCATAATAGGTAAATTAGGCCTAATAGGCTATGTGTGGGATATAAAGGGAAGATTAGGAGTTTAATTATTAATTTGTGTTCCATAAGGTTTTATAAGACCATTTTGATGTTCTAAGAGTGGTACTTAAGTATTTGATGTGATAGAGTCCAAAACTTGTTAAGTTGACAACTTTAGTTGTCAAGTTGACAACACTTGTTTACGGAACAACAGACCAAAATCAATTGCATTGGTAGTTAGAAGGATTTGTATAGGCCCAAAATATTGGGAAAGAGTTTATATATGTTTTTAATGATCTAAAATGGGGGAACAAAATCGATGCAAACAATACTGATATTAATAAAGTTAGTTTCCTGCATAAATTCCTATTCTGATCAGTAATAATAGTCTTGGTTTTCTAGGTTTTCCTCATAGGAATAATGGAAAATATTTTGGTTAATTAGAAAAAGCAGGTTTTGAAGGGACCGAAAACCATTTACAAACCATTACATCAGAAGATTAAGCATTAAATTCCACACGCAAAAAATGGGAAACAAACAAAAAATAGTCCTACTAAGAGGCATCAACACTAACAACGAAAAAAATAGAAAACCCAGCAAGAAAGAAACCACCCAGAGGAAAACCTAGCTCAGACCCCAACTAAAGAAGAATGACCCATCATGGTCTCATCCATTTTTCTTGAATTTCCTCCATCCTTCCAATGTTGGTTTTGATTTCATTGACACTCTTGTTTGTAGTAGGAGACTTCTTCTTGACACTAGCTCTGGTCCTCATACCTGACCCACCAATCTCACCCTGTGCATCATCCCCCTGTTCTCCACCATCACCCATACCCTTACCCAAGACATTAACTAGAGCTCTAAGATTGGTGCTAAAAACCTTCATGCTATCACGACTATGCTAGAGGATCTTGTAGATGGTGTTTTCCAATTTGTCTACCCTGCTAGTAATGACATCCAGAGCATTCCTCTTATCCCAAGGCTGAATAATCCTAGAATCACCACTCCACCCATCCATATTCTCTTGTAGCCCATTATACCTAGTCTCCAGCTTTCAATATTTTAGGTTGAGCATTTTAATTTCCTAAAAACACCATTTGTTAAATCCGAAGGAGTAAACAGACTTCACTTTTTCAGTTTGTAATGCACCAAGGGTAAACTCTTCTTTGTCATTGAAGTCATCAAACACCAGCTTAATAGAGGAATCCTTAACCTACTAGCCACTAACATGTTCCATATCATCCTTTTTTTCCTCCAGGTTCTCATGAGAGACAGGGATGTCATGCCTAGTACCCTCCGCAAAATTATCAAAAGTGGGCACCTTACCAGTATTCTCATCCCCAACATTACCAGAATTATCTTTAGCATCCATTTGAACAACCTTCTCAACTAAATCTTCCAAATTTTTAAAATCATGGGTAAGATTATCACCAAAAATACCTTCAGTGTTAGGAAGACCATCATTCACAGGTTCAAAAATGACATTGTCATCCTTCACCATGGACTACTCTTATTTATTCTTAGTATTCTACATTTCCATACCTTGAAATTCAAACTCCTCCTATGCCTCATTCACCATGGGATACTCTTCTTTGTTCTCAATATTCTCTATTTCCATACCCTGAGCCTCAAACTCTTCCCAGGTCTCATTCTCCTTGTCAGAATCATCAGTCTCTTCCTCCTCCCCATTCAAACTAGGAACCTTGCCTGCAAAAAAATTCTCCTCATCAAAAGAGTCATCCATATTAGAATCTTCCTCCTCACTACAGGCATTATAAATAGACTCCTTCTTACTACCTCTTTACCCTCCTTTCTCTGACCTTCCCTCAATGTTACCCCCATATTTCCTTTTTCCTTTACCTAGAATCGGGGTCTTGTTCAGGAGTTCAAGGACATTTTCCCTTATATGCTCAAAGATAAGTAAAATGAGACCCTCATGAAACATAGGCTTCTTATCCTTCTTCTTATGATCAATAAGACTCTTAGACAAAGAGCTATATAGATAAAACATAATATTAACCAGATCTTTGTATCTAAAATGGTTCAAAAGCACAAAATGGTGTGACTAAGCCCTAATAAAATACCCATCCATAGTAACATATTCCATTATCACAATCAAAACATTACGCCAAACCTCCTTAATTTTTTTAACATCATAGAAACCATTCAGTTTAGTATCAATAAATTTACCTTTCTCCTTCTTTGATTTCAAAATTTTTTTGCCGCCATATCCAAAATCTTATAATTTATGTAGAAATTCAGACCCTTGTTGGGAATCCCAGTGACTTTAGTGATAATTTCATCCATGAGTTCCACCTTCTTCCCATCAATAGTAACAAAATCATCCCGCCATTCATCAATAAATTTCTGCATAATGGCTTTATCATACCCATGTAGCTTCTCCAGATAGGAAGTAAAGCCCCATTTATTTAAATTTTTCCACACCATAGCCTATTAGGCCTAATTATTCCCTTTTCAAATCCCCTCCCATCCTTCTCTCTTTCAAAGAAACAATTCTCTTCAAAATCTCAGAGAGAGAAATGCCCAAATAGTCGCCTTTAGTAAAATGAACAAAGACACATAAAAATTCCCATAAAACGTGTGACAAGAAAGTATTATTATTTATGATTTCATCACTCCATACATTCCAATCACTACCTACATAGGCCGTATTCCTCAATCTATATCATTAATAGGTAACTTTCCTTCTTTTCTAATGATCTTATCATAATTAATACTGGATTTGGTTTCATCATTAAGATCCTTGTAATCCTCCCAAATAGTGATGTCATTAGATTTAACACCGTGGTTAGCCAAGTTGCCTGCCATGTTGTTACATTCCCTATAAGCATGTGATATATGGACCTTAGAGAAGGATTTAATAATAAATCTAGACTTTTCAATTGAATTATCTATGGTCCATGAGGGAGAAAAATCACCTCTAAGGCATTTAATTATGTTCATAGAATCCCCTTTGATCCAAATATTTTTTCACTCTAATTTTTTGGCCAGGGTTAAAGAATAGAATGCTCTAAGGTCTTGAGTCACATGGTTATTTTGATACCCCAAAGGGATTGAGATAGCAGCCAAAAAATTTCCTCTATAGTCTATGATGACCTCATCTCTGCCCACAGGACCAAGATTTCCTTTAGTTGCACCATCAAAATTAATTTTGACCCATCCATCAGGAGGGGAGGTCCAGACACAATTTTCCCTCTTTTTATTTCTCAACCTGGTTCTATTTAAGTTTCAATAATACACTATATGCTTGTTTCCATCCCCATTCTAGATGAATTTGGTAGCCAAATCTTCATAAATCCCCCTAACAATTTTTCAGATGCCGCAGAGGGAGGGGACTGCTTCTCTCTAAATATTCTATTGTTTCTTTCCTTCCACAAATTTCATGCCACATTAGGGGAAACCATATGCCAATCAAAACTAACTTTCTCATTTAAACTTGAACATATCCACATCTAGAAAAAATCCTAGATGGAGAAAGGGAAAACCCACCAAATATTATATTTTTGATGAAGAAGAGACCAAACCTGTTGAGAAAAGGGGCAATGCATGAAAAGGTGACTAACACTCTCTTCATTAGAACAACACAAACAACATCTATCAGGGAGGTAGAGACCCCTTTTAATAATATTATCCACAGTAATAACCATATTGAATAAAAATCCAAAAAAAAATCTCAATTTTAGGAGTTAGAATATTGTTCCAAGCTTTCGACTAGAAAGGGAAAGGCTTGATGACCATAATTTCAAATTGTAGAGTACAAGTAGTAGCCACTAAGAACTGACCAGAAGGAATTTCCCCCCACACAATGGATTCTTCCCTGTCATCATAAATTTTTTGAGTTAATAGAGCTTTACTTATCATGAACAAAGAGTTACTAACAATATTCAGATCCACCCAGCCACTACTTGACCAATAATCTTCCACTTTTTGGCCATATTGGGCTTTACATATTTGCACAACATTGTGAATATCATGAATAGTACAAAGAGGTTTATCCATAAGCCAAACCTCTTCCTAGAATTTAATCTTCTTACTATTCCCCAATCTCCCTCTTTCCCTTTAGAAACAAAAATAATCAAAAATGTTTTGTGAATCCTTTATTTGATTTAATGGAGGCTTTAATACATTGAATTTTGGTTTTTGTTTCATTATAATCCATTCTATATTAACAAAGTTATTCAAGTGCTTAATCAAAACAAAGTTATTCAAGTTTTTCTATAAACTACTAAACCTCATCTAGGGTATCCTAGAAGCATTCACAAATGTAGTTCTATTTGATTAACGTGGATCATATCCCCATAATTAGTCAAAAGATGGGGAAAATTGTATATTATGTTCTCACATTGTGTGAAGGGAACCATGCAAAGGTCAACACATGCACTAAATGAAAGAAATAATAGTTTCCTTTCTCATAACTGTGATAGTACAAAAAATGGGGAGTTTGAGTGCATTTTGTCCATGTGAGGTGTTTGTAAAGGGGATGGTGGTTTGGTGAAGGGTGAGGGATAAGTCACCCTAGTTTCCTAATGTTTACAAGGTGAAGGGACACATCTATTTTTTGTTTTGTGTGACTGTTTCGGGCAAGGGTATGACTATCATAGTGTGAAAATAGATTAAAGTTGGATAACCTAAGTTGAGATCATGTTGAGTTGATAGGGTACATTGAGGTATTAGGAGTGTCTTGAGACAAGAGTCTTTTAGTGTGGTAAGGGAGGAGATCCTATGAGGAAGGTATTGATATTGACGAGTCTTGAGTTATAGTGAGTCATGATCATAGCCTTTAGAGGGTTTGGAAAAAAACCATTTGGGTCTTGAAGGAAAAGAGACCTAGTAGGTATTGCAAGGAGATAAAGGTGTAATGTTTTTATAACTAGAATGGGTCTAAGTAGTTAAGGAGGGTATGTAATTAGTCATAAAAATTAATGCAATCAGATACTATGATCAGAGATTTTGTTGAGTTAGTAAGTGGTTGTTTGGTTGAGTAAGAGTGGTTGAGAGATTGTGTGGATCCATGAGTTGGTCCTATTGAGGAATTTGGAATAGTGAGTTAAGTTGTGATTGATGATGTGAGAAGTTATACCTACCATAAGGAAATGGAGATTTATCTAGAATAAGAATTATTTTGTTGAATGTCAATGAAGGAAACATGAAGAGTTTTGACGGGATGTGAAGTATCTACGATAAGTTGGACTTCTTGAAAAAATTGTGAGTGCATTTTTTAATCATGTGGTTGCAAGTGAGTTATGGATATTAACTAAAAGTAACTAACTAATTATGGACTGTACTATTCATTAAAACACATCTTTTCTTAGACTAAAACTATTTTCAATGTGTAACCCTAGAAAAAAAAAAAAACCAAAACACACACGAAGTAACAAAACCACAGGAGTGAAAATTAGAGAATAAGCAGAAGCTAACCTTGAAATCTATGGAAAAGAGGTCAACTTTTGTGATTTGAAAGCTCAAAAAGGTCAAATAATGACCAATTATAGCAACTAGAATGTGCAAATGAGAGGTGAAATGGGGAGAAAATTGATCACTTGGGGGACGCCGGAATTCTCAGGGTGGTGGAATGCATATTTGCAGAATAATTTGTACACATAATCAATCAGGGAAGTATCTTTTTGCATCTACTCATTCATCTTCTATAGCCATTTATTTATACATTATGCTTCTTGCTTATATTTCTAATGTCTTTTATTAATGCTATATCATTTTAATCTATATTTCTAATAAGCTATCCTTGTATACCATTGATTTCTTCATATTTCCTCTTTGATGTAGTTTTAAAGACTAGCATGGTCGAGGTCAAAATACAATAGTTGAAATAAATTTATGCAACCATATGATCGAACAACTATCCTTTGTTTACCTACAACATGGTGATGCAATGAAGCAACAAGCAAGTTTTCTATCCATCATGGGGTGGTGAAGTATTCTGGTTTTGACCCCATGGTAATCAAAACAGACTAGTAGAATTTTTGACGGTTGAGAGTTCACGACTGGTGTACACGCCGATTTATTTTAATCAATTTGGTTACGTGTCCTATAGAGTTAGCTTGACTAAGGTTAGACCAAGTTGCATCTGATCATCTCAAGATTTGATCCAATGGTTCAGCATGATAACATTATCTCAAGCTGCATAATACTTAAACATCGCACGATGGAGAAAGAAGTGACAGGTGTCCCGGGCCTGCCAAGGTATACAGGTAAAATGATGTGGATACATATGTCAGCGTTTGGTTGGTGTATTAGAATGATTAGACTACACGAAGGTACATGAAGCAAAGTAAAGGATAGATTACTTAAACTCCATCTTTAGGCCCATGTTTTAAATCGATGGTTGGGACTTAATTTGACGAGTAAAAGTAATCGGCAGATAACCAAAGCATTTGAGGAAGGCCTATGTTCGTAGGATATGAGATCTACAGCTCTATGTGACAAAGTGATAGGAAGATGAATGAACATTAACCATCACACGGTGGCAAAGAATGCGACATGTTGAAGAAATGGAAAAAGACAAAAAGCTTTGACGATAATATTGAAATTGATTTACTACGTGGCATTTAAAACATTATTGTTTTTAATTATACTTAGGGTTTACTTTATTATTGATAATTTGACTTTTATGTGCAGAAAAAAAAGGTGGCAAACATTATATGATTGAGTTAAGATCATTGACCTCGATCGCATGCAAATGTGATGATTAACACCTTGGTCGTAGTCGATAAGAAGCGATAAGTTTGATTCCAGAGACCATGCAAAAAAATATTTATGTGATCAAAATGCCTGTAGCTAATGATGCAAAATTATTGATACCAGACAAAGGATATGTAGGAATGATCGATCTAGTTTCAAGGTTGAAAATACCAATGATATTATCATATTGGACTAGGTTATTGATATATCAACAATAATATAAGACATACCATGTAGAGATTATGAATGTCACTATGGATGGATATATGATTGGAGTATTATTATGATATAGATCTATTGTTTAAGTTACTCTCATAGACATACTATGAAGGACTTGTTAAGTTATTATGAGACTTAATTGGTCAATAACTATTAGTGAATAAAGATAATTGGTTATTCCTTTGTTGTAATTAAACATTCAGTTATTGATCACTAGGTTAGGTTTTTGTTAGTAAACGTCGTGTTGACCTGAAGCTTGTCTGCATCCTTTGAGTTTCATAATTATAGGGATACCAAGATCAACACATGAAAATAGAATAAGACTTACTGTTACTATAGTCAGATGGATAGATGGATCAATAACTGCAAATGTGAATGCTATTGTACTATTTTCCATAATCAATAAAGATAAGTCCTTTTATTCATATATGCAATTGTTTCATTAATCATTTTACAATTAGTCCCTCGAATAAACCAATAGAACTTCTTCAAAGTGACAGTTTGATGTACATGTTTCCTGGCTTGATTCATAGTATATATATATATA
>MU223105.1:1962209-2015489 GCA_018584345.1 Thuja plicata
CATCTGAGAAGTATTACCCTTTTGAAATATCTTTCAATTTGTTCTAGGTTGCATGTACATTTCATAACACCTTTGAAGTGATAATTTTTCTTGCAAAACTATCTCTGAGGTTGAACATAGGATTGGAATGATAGTGACTCTATTTCCCATAGTTGATTAAGGCACTAGTCTTTCTTATTCATTGGATTATTGTCATAGTTTAATTCTTTGTAGTTTTGAGATATTATATCCATCTTCTCTATTTAGCTCATATCTTGTATCAATAAACCATTCTTTGAATTCTTGCAATATTACATTAAACACTTGATATACATTACTCTTAGTTTTAGGATATTAATAGTACGTTGCCATACTTTGAGAGAAAGGAGTTTAGATCACAAGTTATCTACTCTAAAAATCCCTTAAAGACTTAGAAGATAAGTTTAGGGTATAGGCCTACCAGCCTTGGTTCTGCAGAGCCAAAATTGCAGAAGGTTGAAACTTAGATCAGGTTGAAACCTTGTTTGTTGGCAAATCACTTGGGTTTCTCATCATTGGATAGGCAAAATTCATAGGAAATCCAATCTGTTGATTTGAGCACCAACATATTGGCGACTCTACTGGGAAAGTTATCATTAAGGATAGTATTTAGATTTTTTGGTAATAGAGGTTAGGCTCTAGTGGGAGAAAAGAATCCAGAAGACAATAAGTATTTCCTTCTAAGAAGAAGGTGGCGACTCTACAATTTTGAAGTGGTGATAAATTTGGTTATATATTTTTTTTATTGATTATCTCATGTGGGGTAGAAGATCCTTGCATCCATATTAGCTTGAATTATAATAAAGCATAAGGAAAGGAAGTACTCCAAGTGCAAAGATGCCATATGTACCACGTATGATATACCCTGATAAGGATGATCAAGTATATGCTTGTGAATAGGTCCCTAATTCAAGCCATCATAGCCATGAGAGCAGTGATTAAAATTGTAATCTTTTTTTCCAAGGTAAGAGAGGAGGACATGAGTTTCAACATGATTCAAATAAGGAAATGACTGAAAGAGAGAGAATAATTAACAAGTGGGATGTTGTGTTTTGTGATATGGCCAATGCAGGATCAGAAGATGAAGAGATGGTCATGGCTCTTAAAAGACAACCATAAGAGGTACTGAGGAAAATAAGAATAATAAGAAGTACAATCAGATCACCAAGAAACAAAGAAGCTCCTAAGGATCACAGAAATGGAGTGTACAATCCTCCTCATAGGAAGAAAAGTGATCATATTTTTAACAATGATCATACCAACCCTTTGTTCGAACCAGACAGTAGGGGGAGAACTGAGAAAAATAACAATGATAGAGAAAGGAGAGATCATTGGGGAGAATGGAACAATGGAGAACAACATAACCACAACAATAGAGTGAATCCCAACACATCTAACCAGTATGAAAAAAATAGACATCAAAATAATAGAAGGATGTATAGTGGATATCAGGATAATAGGGATCAAAATTATGGCCCAAGGAATTTTAATGTCAATTCAAATTTTGGACCAAGAAATGATCAGAGATTTCAGAATGCAAATCAATAGAATCAAATACATGGAGAAATCAATCAAAATAGGAACAAATATAGATCCCTAATGGTTTCTGATAGATACAGATAGTTAGATTTTTATGTCATAAGGGGATGTCCTAATGACATAAAAAATGAATTAAGGAGTGCAATTTCAAATTTCTCAGGGATTGGATCAGAATCAACTAAAGTGCATTGTGTGAATTTGAAGAATATTATCCAAGAATTTGATGAGTTAAATGAGGATGTATACATGAAGATTTTGTTCAATCCCTCATAGAAGATGCAATAGAATGGTTCAGAAGTCTGCCAGACAGATCCATATCTAGTTGGGATGAATTTGTCAATCAATTCATAGAACAATTTGGTGATCATAATGATACTTCTTTTGCTTCACATAAGTTGACAAGTATGAAGAAAAATCAGAATGAGTCTGTGGCTGAATTCAAAAAGAGATTCAATAGGGTTCTAAATAGAATTCCAAGAGATGTTCAGCCTGTTGATGCTTTAATTTCTATATGGCTTCCTTTGATAGCAAGACAAATTATGAAATCAGATCTCATAAGCCTGCTACTTTGGCACATGTTCTCAAGATTTCTATAGGTATTGACAATGATAGGAAGGCATATGGTATAATCACTAAAAGAGAGGAAACCCTATTATTCAATCCAAAAGAGACTAAGCAACACAAGGAGGAAGATAGATTAGATAAGCTTATGAATATGGTGAAAGGACTCCAAGTGAATAATGGAAGAGACAATTTTAACTACAATCAGAATAACCAGGCACCATACAAAAATTACAGATATAAATTGTAGGATATGCCTTATAAGACATAATGGAAGGATGGGAAACCAGTAAAAAAATAATTACATACTCCTGATCCATTGAGGAAGAACAACCATTTTGTGGAAATCTACCTTTGGTGTGAAGCCTGTAGGTTACCACATTCTTATGAAAATTGTGTTGTTGCCCAAAGATGGAAAGAGGATGAAGATCAGAATGATGATCATCAACCCACAGTGAACAAATTATCAATAGATCCTATGTGGGGATATGATGATTATATCTCTTCAGATGAATACTACTACATGGATGACCTAAATAGAGTATATCAATATGGGAATTATCAGGAGAATCCTCCAAGATTAAGATAATTAATAGAAGAGGAGAATAAATCACAGACAATAGATATAGTAGAAGAATCAAGGAGTAATTACAAGTTAAGGAATAGAACATCGAATGTAGGCTGAAGAAAACCTGACCAAGAAACTGATCTAAGGAGGCTGAAGCACAAAAACACTTCTCAATTTAAACAAGTAGAACCTCGGGACGTTCCAACAATAGTAAGAGAAATTATGGTTAGTAAATCTCTTCCCAATGAATTTTCTTTCATGTCTAATGCATTATCTCAAGTTAAAATATATGTTCCTTTTCTTGAAATAGTTAAAATACCCAAATGTCAAAGTGAAGCTTTAAAAATATTGTCTAATGTAGGTAATAAGGAAGATCTTAACCAAGAAGTAAAGGATCCTCCATCTATTTATCTAGGAACTACTTTAAGCAAAAATGGGAATCAAATTGATCCTTTTTATCTTACTCTATTGATAAATAATAGATTGGTAAAGAATTTTATGATAGAATCTGGTGCAACGGTGAATATTATGCCTAATGATGTAATGAAAGAATTAGAAATGAATTTTGATACCAAATTTAATAGATTCTATGCTATGGATAATATATTTGTTCCTTTTGCAGGTATAATGAAAAATGTTGAATTTAAATTTGCTACATGTCCTAAAATGTCTTATAAAATAGATATTACTGTGGTTGAAGTTCTTTCCAATTATGGAATGCTTCTTTCTAGACAATGGTCTAGCTTATTAGGAGCTAGTATTCAATTAGATCTTTCTTATGCTTCTATTCCAGTAAATGGCAGGGATGTAAGGATTGATAGGGAGACTAGAAGTCGATACAATATTGAGGATGTGGATCCAAGTTTGGTTACACATTTATTCCATTCTGATATGGATAACTTCTAGGTAAGTATTTCAAAAAATGTAATGCATAATACTGAACCTATTGAATTACATGCTGAAGTAAATAACAATAAAATTTGGAAAATGTATTTTGATGGTGCTTTCTGCAAGGATGGTAATGGAGCTGGTGTCATTTTCTTTTCTCCAAATAAGAAAACATTGAAATATTCCTTCTTACTAGATTTTGAATGTACTAAAAATGTTGTAGAGTATGAAGCTCTACTTCTTGGTTTAGAGATAGCTAGTAAGCATGGAATAAAATGTTTAAGTGTATTTGGTGATTCTAAATTGATTATTTCTCAAGTTAAAAGTAAATTTGTTTCTAAGAAACCTCATTTTAAAAGATATAGGAACTAAGTATGGTATTTTATGGAACATTTTGATGTTTTTTCTAATAATTGAATAGATAGGTCAGAAAATATCCTTGCATATTTTATGGCTAATTTAGAATTGAAGCATAATGACATCCCTTGTGAAGACATAGTTCAAGTTGAAGTTGAAACTAGGCCTACTATACATGATAACATCAACAAATGGAAAGTCTTTGAATGTGAACAAGAGTATGAAGATAAATTGATAGACTTGAATGCTCATGTTGAAATAGAGAATGAAAAAGAAGTGTTGTTTAGAAAGGAAATCATTCAACTTAAAACCAATAAGGTTCCAAAAGGTCTTGTAGCAATGGAGAGGTTGTTTGATAATAAAGATTCAAAAATGGACAAGAAAAGCATCAATATTACAATGGATGAAGTAGAGAGGATAAACTTGCGAAATGAAGAGACTCCAAAGGAAGTATTTGTGGGTAAAATATTAACCTCCAAAATCAAAACATATATCACCAGATTATTGAGAAAATATAGATGAAAGATGAGCTAATCAAGATGAAGGGTGCTGGTATAATAAAGCCAATTAGACACTCAAGATGGGTTTCAAATTTGGTCCCTTTTAGGAAGAAGAATGGGGATATCAGACTTTGTCTAGATTTCAGGAATCCAAACATATCATCATTAAAGGATAATTATGCACTACCTAATATGGAAGCATTACTACAAAAGGTCACATGAAATGAATTGTTATCAATGATGGATGGATTCTCAGGGTATAACCAGGTAAAGGTAAAAGAAGAGGAACAATACAAAACAATATTTACTACACCTTGGGGTACTTATGTATATGCTAGAATGCCTTTTGGAGCTCCCTTCCAAAGAGAAATGAATGTTGCCTTTGAGGATTTCATTGATGTAATTATCGTGGTGTATCAGGATGACCTAACTACTTACTCCAAGAAGGTAGAAGATCATTGTGGACATTTGGAGCAGATTTTTCAAAGAGCCCTTGAGTATGGGATATCTTTGAACCCAAAGAAATTCTATTTTTCAGTCTCCAAAGGAAAATTATTAGGGAATATAGTATCCAAGGATGGGTTGAGAATAGACCCTGAGAGGATTGCAACAATTGATAAGATTGAGATTCCTAAGAGTATTAAAAATATCCAATCCTTCTTTGGACAAATAAAATTTGTAAGAAAATTTGTCCCAAACTAGTTAGAAGTAATTAAGCCAATTGTTATGATGTTAAAGATAGGTGTAGACATGAAGTGGAAAAATGAAGCTTTAGAGGCATTTGTAAAGATTTAAAAGGCAATTAAGGAAGCTCCTATCCTCAAATCCACAGATTATACTAAACCATTTCAATTATTTTCCTTTGCATCATATCACACCATTGTTGTCATCTTACTACAAAAGAATAATGAAGGATATGAACAACCAATAGCATTCTTCAGTAAAACCTTTCAAGATTCTGAATTAAATTATGATATCAATGAGAAAAAATCTTATGCACTTGTAAAGGCCGTAAAATGCTTTAGGCCTTATTTGGTAGGATCAAAAGTGATAGCCTATGTCCCTAATGCGAAAATAAAGCATATATTTAGACAATCAGAAGTCACTGGAAGAATATGCATATGGGTAAATCAAATTCAAGAATTTGATATAGAGATTTAGATCACTAAGATTATCAGAGGACAAGGATTATCAAGGTTAATGGCATAATCAAATATCGATGCATTACAAGTGAATCAGGTTGATCTAAGTGAAACCCATACAAGTATTGAAAGATGCCCTTGGTACACTAACATAGTATATTTCTTAAAAAACATGGAATTCCCTAAAAACCTTATTGATAGTCAAAAGAGGACAGTGAAATTGCAAGCATCTATACATATTTTGATGCAAGGAGACTTGTATTGGAAAAATAGGGATGATATACTTCTCTTGTGTCTAGATACAAATCAAGAAAAAAAGGTGCTTAAATATTTCTATGATGGAGTATGTGGTGGACACTTTTCAGCAAAAACCACTACACACAAGATATTGAATGAAGGATACTATTGGCCCTTCATATTTAAGGACTGCCATGAATATGTTCAGAAGTGTGAAGCATGTTGAAAGTTTCCAGGGAAACTCAAATATAATGGTGCATTACCTCTTAACCCTGTGTCTACTGAAGAACCATTCCAAATGTGGGGAATTGATTTCATAGATGAAATTGTTAATATATCTAGTGGTG
Source organism: Thuja plicata (assembly GCA_018584345.1). Lineage (NCBI taxonomy): Eukaryota > Viridiplantae > Streptophyta > Pinopsida > Cupressales > Cupressaceae > Thuja > Thuja plicata. The sequence goes on from MU223105.1 coordinate 1,968,367, forward strand.
GGCATAAATGGATTTTGGTAGCTACTGATTACTTCACTAAGTGGGTGGAAGCCATACCAACTAGACAAGATACTAGTAAGGTGGTAATAAAGTTCCTGAATGAAAAGATATTGACAATATTTGGTGCTCCTCAGAAGATTGTTTGTGATAATGCTATGTGTTTTAGATCTGCAGAGTTCACTGAGTTTCATGAGAAATATGGCATAAATATTTCTTACTCATCCCCTTATCATCCTCAAGGAAATGGACATGCAGAATCTAGAAACAAAAATATAATTAAGATTATCAAAAGAATGTTAGATAAACACAAAAGATCACAGGATTCAAAATTACTACTTGCACTTTGGGAAGAAAGAATTACAATTAAAAAGTCTACTGGATATGCCCCATATGAGCTTGTTTACGGAAAGAAAGCTCACTTACCACTAAAACATTTGTTGCCAGTATACAAGTTTGTAAATAATTAGCAATGGGAAGAAGTGGATTTCATGGAAGATAGACTCTAACAACTTGCATAATTGGATGAAATAAGGAATCAAGCTCATGAAAGGAATCAAGAACTGTAGCAGAAAGTGAAATATTTTTTTGATAAGAAGACTACAGAAAGCAAATTTCAGGAAGGGGATATGGTTTTAAGATGGAATGTTAAAGATAAAAACAAAGGAAAACATGGAAAGTTTGAGGCTCTATGGGTAGGACCTTTTGTTATTTTTGGTAAAGGAGGTGAGAATTCTTACATCTTACAGGATTTGGAGGGTTACAATCATGAAATTCATATGCATTGTCAGTATCTTAAACCTTTTTTCCATTAAATATAACAATAGGCAGGTTTATTTTTCTTTCTTATCTTTGCATTATGTATTATATTCTTGTATCTTTCTAATGGTCTTCTTTTCCAGAGATAGCTTGGATCTTGCTATGTTCAGGTATAAACACGCATCCCTAAAAAGAGCCACTGGTGAAACCCATATTTGAAGAATAATCTGTACACATAATCAGTCAGGGAAGTACCTTTTTACATCTACTCTTTCATCTTCTATAGCCATTTGTTTATACATCATGCTTCTTGCTTATATTTCTAATTTCTTTTATTAATGCTATATTTTTTTTAATCTATATTTCTAATAATTTATCCTTGTATATCATTTATTTCTTCCTATTTCCTCTTTGATGTAGTTTTAAAGACTAGCAAGGTCGAGGTCAAAATACAATATTTGAATTCAATTTATGCAACCATATGATCAAACACCTATCCTCTATTTACCTATAGCATGGTGATGCAATGATGCAGCAAGCAATTTTTCTATCCATCATGGGTCAGAAAGTATTTTGGTTTTTACCCCCATGGTAATCAAAATAGATGAGTAGAATTGTTGACGGTTGATAGTTCATGAGTGTACACGGAGATTTGTTTTAATCGACTTGGCACCATATAGCGATCGTCATATGTCCTACAAAGTCAGCTTGACTAAGGTTAGACCGAGTCGCATATGATCATCTCAAGATTTGATCCAATGGTTGAGTACGATGGTGCTATCTCAAGTTGCATGATACTTAAACTTCACATGATGGTGAAAGAAGCGACAAGTGTCCCGGGCCCACCAAGGTATACAGGTGGAATAACGTGGATACAAATGTCAGCATTTGGTTGGTAGATCAGAATGATTAGACTACATGAAGGAACATAAAGAAAAGTAAAAGACATATTACTTAATCGCCATCTTTAGGCCCATGTTTTAAATCAACGGTTGGGACTTAATCTGGCAGGTAAAATTAATCGGTAGATAACCAAAGTATTTGAGGAAGATCTACGACCGTAGGATACAAGATCTACAACTCTACGTGATGGCATGATAGGAAGATGAATGAATGTTAACCATCATGTAATGACAAAGAATGTGACACATGGAAGAAATGGAAAATGACAAAAAGCTTTGACGATAATATTGAAATTGATTTACTACGTGGCATTTAAAACATTATTATTTTTCAAAGGTAGAAAACATAATATGATTGGATGGTTCAGATCCTTGACCTTGATTGCATGCAGATCTGATGATTGATGCCTTGATCATAGTCAATAAGAAGCGATAAGTTTGATTCCAGAGACCATGCACAAAAATATTGATGTGATCAACATACCCAAAGCCAATGATGCAAAATAATTGATACCAAATAAAAGCTATGTAGGAATGATCAATATGGTTTCAAGGCCAACAATACCAATGATATTATCATGTTAGACTAGGTTATTGATATATTAACAATAATATCAGACATACCATGCAAAGATTATGAATGTGACTGTGGATGGATATACGATTGGAGTATTATTATGATGCAAATCTATTATTTAAGTTACTCTCACAGACATATTATGAAGGAATTTTTAAGTTATTATGAGACTTAATCAGTCGATAACTAGTAGTGAACAAGGATAATTGGTTATTCCTTTGTTGTCCTTGTAATTAAACATTTGGTTATTGATCACTAGGTTAGGTTTTTGTTAGGAAACGTCATGTTGATCTAAATCTTGTCTGCATCCTTTGAGTTTCATACTTATAAGGATACAAATATCAACACATAAAAATAGAATAAGACTTACAGTTACTATAGTCAGGTGGATAGATGGATTAATAACTACAAATATGAATACTATTGTACTATTTTCTATAATCAATAAAGATAAGTCCTTTTCTTCATATATGCAATTGTTTCATTAATCATTTTACAATTATTCCCTTGGATAAACCAATAGAACTTCTTCAAAGTGATAGTTTGATGTACATGTTTCCTGGCTTGATTCATAGTATATATTTTCAATTGGTTTTCTCATTTCGCATGGTTAAATTCTGTTGATTGAGGCCTCAATCAATTGGTCTGTCATCTGAGAAGTATTACCCTTTTGAAATATCTTTCAATTTTTTCTAGGTTGCATGAACAGCTCATAACACCTTTGAAGTGATAAGTTTTCTTGCAAAACTGTCTCTGAGGTTGAACATAAGATTGGAATGATAGTGACTCTATTTCCTATAGTTGATTAAGGCACTGCTCTTTCTTGTTCATTGAATTATTGTCATAGTTTCATTTTTTGTAGTTTTGAGATATTATATCCATCTGATCTATTTAGTTCATATCTTGTAACAATAAATCTTTCTTTGAATTCTTGCAATATTACATTAAACACTTGATAATACATTGCTCTTAGTTTTAGGATCTCAATAGTAATTTTCCATACTTTGAGAGAAAGCAGTTTGGGTCACAAGTTATATTCTCTAAAAAGATCTTAAAGACTTGGAAGATAAGTTTAGGGTATAGGCCTACCAGCCTTGGTTCTGCAGAGCCAAATTTGAAAAAGGTTGAAACTTAGATCTAGTTGAAACCTTGTTTGTTGGAAAATCACTTGGTTTTCTCATCATTGGATAAGAAAAATACAATCTATTTATTTGAGCACCAACATAGGGAAGAACTTCAAAGACACAATCATAAAACAAGCAAACAAATGCATTGACCTCCTTTCGAACTTGTGCAACAATTGTTCCTCCACAACTCTAGAATTCCCCCAACTTCTTCCCCCGCCAAAAAAATGACTTCCTTGTGCGGCCAATTTGTAGTTTCTTCACAACAAATTTCCTTGTTTAGTAGTAGGATTAGCATTAGGATTATTAATCATCGTTAGTATTAATCATGGGTAGTATTAGGATTATGGTTAGTATTATTAATCATGATTAGTATTAGCCATGGTTATTATTAATCATGGTTAGTATTAATCATGGTTATTATTAATCATGATTATTATTAATAATGGTTACTATTAGGATTATTAATCATGGTTATTATTAATCATGGTTAGTAGTAATCATGGTTATTATTAATCATGGTTAGTATTAATCATGGTTATTATTAATCATGGTTAGTATTAATCATGGTTATTATTAATCATGGTTAGTATTATTCATGGTTATTATTAATCATGGTTATTATTAATCATGGTTGATATTAATTATGGTTAGTATTAGGATTATTAATCATGATTAGTATTAATTATAGTTATTATTAATCATGGTTAGTATTAGGATTATTAATCATGGTTGGTATGAACCCAATTCTATCCCAATCTATGGTGAAAACATAAACCCTTGTCCTAACCCTGTCCCTTATCTCTAACTCTAATCAATTCCCTAGCCTTAGCCATAATTTAAACCATGATATAAATCCTAAACCCTTAACCTAATCTTAAACCCTAATCCTAAATCATAAGCCCTAAAACCTTACAAAAATCCTAACACTATCTATAATTTCAATCATGATATAAATCCTATACCTAACCATAATAATATTCCTCAACTCAAAACCATCATCCTAATCCTAAACCCTACCCTCTCATCCTAATCCTAAATCCTAATCTTACCCTAATCCTAAATAATAAAACATAATTGAAAATGCTAAATCATATCCTAACCCTAATTGTATATGCTAAATCTTAATCCTAAATGCTATTGATAAATTATATCCTAACCCTAATTGTATATGCTAAACCTTAATCCTAAATGCTAAACCCTAATCCTAAATAATAAAACCTAATTATAAATGCTAAACCATATTCTAACCCTAATTGTATATGCTAGACCTTAATCCTAAATGCTAAACCTTAATCTTAACCTAAATCATAATCCTAAATGGTAAACCCCAATCCTAATTACTAAACCCTAATCTTGAATGCTAAACCTCAACCCTAACTCTAATCATAAATATTGGACCCTAATCCTAGCCCTTATCGTAAATTATAAACCCTAATTCTAAATGATAAATCCTAATCCTATATTTTGAACCCTAAATCTTAATTGTAAATAGTAAACCATAATCCTAAATGCTAAACCCTAATCTTGAATCCAACTCTAATATATACCCTAAGCTTAATACTAACCATCATGTGGGAAAGTGATTATAGCCAAAACAATGAACCTAACCATAAACCATAATCCTAATCATAAATCATAAGCCCTAATAGATATAATGACATAATCACTTTTAAAGTTAATAGATATAATGATATTTAAAAACTTGTAAATAAGTCTAAATACCTTAAATCAATCAATTTTATATGCAATTATTATTCTTTAACATGTTGACCATAAAAAAATGATAGAAAAGTTAAAACCTATACAGTTTTATTTAATTATAAAGAGGATTTTTAACATGTTTCCATTGAATCTTAAGTGATTCAAACACCTTAGATGAACAAAAACCTAATCCTCTTTAAATAGTAAGTTTAGTTTAACTCTACAAATAATTGAATTATGAACTTGACATTAATTAAACTTGAATGACAACTTTATACTCTTGACATTAATTAAAATTGAATGGAAACTTTAATGTATCTCTAATTTATTTTATGTTTTCATTTAAGATAATAGTAATTTCTATTTTTATTTATAATATTTTTCATAAAAACTTAAATTAGATAAGGCCACTATAGTATGACTCTTAGAAAATTTGTCAAAATTTTGACAAAAAATGTCGATCATAATAGGAACTCATTATAGAGATCATGCACGCATGCGTCACAAAACTATCATAGTCATCACCCATATTACATATAGGAACATGACACATAACCATCATAATCATACATTACATCACATCCATCCTACATCATTACACATGTTAGCACATCATATCATAATAAAAGTGGTATGGTGCATAGGTGTCACTGACTATGAAGCTCTGCATTCACCAAAATTATAGTGGGAATCATTTAATGACAAATTTTGGGGACTTATAAGCCTTCGAATGAGGATGGTGTTTAATTAAAACTAATTTTTGTTCTGAAGTATTATAAGTTGTTGAGCATGGATGGTGTTTGGTGTTCACTTTTTTGTAATTCAATGTCTTTCAAAATATCTTGTAATAGGTAGGAAAATCTAGAAACTCTTTTTCTATTGTAATGAGCTATGAAGCCAGATTTTCTTACAGGTTCTTTTTCGGCTAAGCTCTTGGACCACTTTTTATTTATATATATATATATAGTAGAATAACCGCTTTTGCTTAAAAAAGAATATAACACAACCTAAATACACAACACATTAGAATAATTATAAACATGTTGTAATCCATCACATATATATCATAAATCACCATCCATCACATAAATAATAAAGAGTCCATGTTCCATAAATAAACACAAAATATAAGTTTGTTTCCAAAAATCATGCCTCATCTCATATATATCAAAAAATAATGTATCAATCATAATAAGAAATCCTCAAAGGTTCAAAATTTATCACACAAAATGAAGGTTAGCCAACACTCTCTTTGTCTCCATCTTCTGGAGGTGGCATGGTGCTACTATTAGGAATTGATGGACATGTACCATGAATTAAAAATATTAAAAGGTACATCATGAATTAATTATGTAATGACATTAGAATTAAAAATGTAATTAATTAATTATGTAAAGTTCAATAAGTCAAATAAAATTCTATCAAGAAATTAATATCAAATAGATAATATACTAATCACATACCTCATACATTTCAATCATGTCATTGCTCATCATCATCATCATCATCATCATCATCATCATCCTCATCCTCATCCTCATCCTCATCACCACCACCATCATCATATTTATACATAATTATGCCAATGGATGATAATTATACCCCCTTCACTATGACCATGCTCCCTACAATGATTCTAAGCTATTGTGATTAAAATTCTTCTTGTCTTTAAACCCTTCCAATTTTTGTAGGGACAATAACATTTCCCATCACCTTTTCTTTTCAAGTTAGACCACAATCTAGCAATTATCTTCCTATTTTTTCTGGATCTATATTGTCTAACAAGATTTTTCTTCAAAAGCAACAAAATCGGACTATAAAATAATTTGGTCTATAACCTTCACAAACCTGACAAAACATTATCGCAGTCGCAAAAAATACAGTCGCAGTTTATATTTTATACTAGAGTAACCCTGACGGGTTTTTTTTTACTTTTTAAAATTCCTTTTTATCATTAATATTTAGACGAACTTTCACCTTACTCGCTGAAAAATTTCATATACATCAGAATTCTAAGGAATGTTAGGTAATTTTGAAAAAAATAAAGAAAATGATACAATTAATCTCTTAATTTATGATGACACAAATAAAAAAATAAGGTTCATCGGAAATGTTCATTGGAAAATGCACACAAATGAATTAGTGTGTGCTAAAGTGATACACACAATGATGGGAGCTCAATCTATATTGGCAAGATAGCTTCGGTACCATATACTAATGAGTATGGAGTGGATCTTGTGGGAGTACAAAAACATGTGTGGTATGCCCATCGGGAGGGGTTGAGTTGGAGATGTCAATCCTGACAAGCTTCAATGACTATCTATTTTAGGATTTTTATAATGGTTTTATTCATAGCCTTTGTCTGTCTGTTACCTTGGGGAAATTATAGTGAAGAATAGCTATGGTGGATATGGATTTTTTTGCAAATCTCATTTACTTGTTTATTTGTGAAGGGGGGGCCATGATTTGTAATGATGGTCTATAGAACACCATACCAGCTTCTCATATAGTTTGAAAGAAACTTGGAAATCTATTTGTAGTAGTATAGATCATTGGAATTGATTCAACCCACTCTGTAAAATACTCAGTGGATATGATTTTATACTCATGACCATTAGAGGATAAGAAATTAATCTTGCCAACTAGATTGAACCCCCATTGCACTAAGGGCCACAGTGTTGTTAGTGATTGTAGCTCCTAAGAAGGTGCATGGATGAAGTTCCCATGAATCTGACACTTTCTCCACTTTTGTACAAAAAAGAAAGCACTTATTTTCATTGTAGGCCGATAATACCCATTTCTTAAAAGCTTCTTGGCTAAGGTCAAGCTAGTAAAATGAACACCGTAAATTCCCTCATATACTTCTAATATTAATTCTTGTGATTCTTTTGAGCTGAGACATCTAAGGAGTGTTCCATCCAAACTACGTCGATAAAGTGTATTGGCAATGATAGTGTAGCATGAGGCTTGCCTTATCAACGACTTATTTTGGTTTTGGAACAAGTCAATGAGGATAGTTTGGATAGTTAATTAAGTCTATATATCTTCATATTAGGGAGAATCAGGACCAATAATTTTGCACACAACCTAAGACTTGGGAACTTCAAAGACATGGATCCTGATTTGTTTGACCATGAACTCATAATGTGTTACATCTGAAGGGATGCCAAGAAAAGACCCTGGTGCAGGAGCACCCTCAAGTTCACCCATTGAAAGCACATCAATGAACACAAATACAAAGGGTTAGGATAGTGATTGGATCTAGGATCCAATGTCAATCATAAAGTCCTATTTGTAAGGCAAGGAGGCCCTTGGTGATGTTATAAACCTTATTGTCTACCTTAGTCATTTTGGACAAATTTGATTAAAATAGGATAGAATATTCTAGGGAAAATAAGGAAGGGTAGGAATGTCATTTTAGTCCTTCTAAGGTCCCCTCTGGAGTCAAAACACAAAACTTTGCAAGTTTAGTACCAATTGCCAACTTTTGTAAAAAGTTGTTAATGTTGCATAATGCAACTTTTGAAAAAAGTTGCAAATTTTGAATCCAAACGTTCACAACCAATTTTTTCAGTTGGAACCACTTGGCAAAGGTATTAAAAGGTGGAAAAACCTTACTCTAAATTTGGAGTGGATCAATTGTAAAGTTTTTGCATTGAAATCAATAAAATTCAAACTATTTTCTGTATTCCTAACTATATTTCTGAGTTGTACGGATCTGTACAGATCCTAATGCACAATTGAAGGATTTGAAAAGTTGATCCAGTGTCTTGGTTGAATGTTACAATTGTTTTGAAGGCTTGAAGTGCAGGGGATCGAAATTTATCCATTTTTTATTGCCCACTAGTGTCAGGAAGGCCCTAACTAGGGTGTCGATACAAATTTCCTCTTTCCAAGAGACTCCACCATGGGAAAATTCTAGGCCTTTGGGGAGAGAAAGGGGGAGGATTTATATTAATACTTTTGAGGTCTTAGATCAGGAGGCAGTCGATGGAAGGAGGAATGATTGAATCCTTTGGACAGGCATCTACATGTGACTGTCCAGAATTGGGTTTTTAAGGCACAACTCGGGCCATGGGTGGAATGGAAGTCTAAATCCTTTGATTTAGAAGTTTTGTAAGATCCAAAAATTATTATAATTAGAGGAATTGGAAATTGAATCTAGATTCAAGTACTTTCTTTTGAAAAGTGGCCTATTAGCCCTACTAGGCCTAGGAGAGAATTGAGGACATGAAGAGTTAGGTGATTGGTCAAGAGCCCTATCTTGGAGGGTGTTGTTGGTGGATAGATTGGAGAGTATGAGGGTGGTCAATACTTTATATGGTGGAGTTTCAAGTAAGTTACCTTCAAAAATCCATGTTTTCTCCTTGTATCCCTATGTAGGCTTAGGTGTCTAAATTGAATCTCAGGGTTATCTTAGTGTGGGATTTATGTTTAATTTAATCTAAAATGGTGGTATAAAATTGATAGAACCCTTTTTCTATCCCCGGATTGATTGGTTCTAGGTGTGTCATATTGTGCCCTTAAGGGTGTTGAAGATTGGGTAGAAGACCTAGTCTTGTTATTGTGGGTTTTGGGATCTCTTTAGTAGATCCCTAGATTGTGTGGGAGTGGGGTATTTTGAACCCATAGTGAGTCATTTTGACATAGTTTGGGGCTCTTCTCCAAGTGGTATCAGAGCAACTAGTAGATCTTTGGAAGAAGAAAAGTTGCAATCATGTCAAAAGGTGGAGATGATAGTGAGCTTTCTCATAGAATGACCAATGCTGAACTACTAAGGGTGGTAAAGGAGCATGATGCAGAGAGTAAGTTGATGAGGTAGGAAATGGAAAGGCTTAAGGAACAAGTTAAGAAAGGGAGAAGTGGAAACTCTAGAGATGAAGAGGAGGGGAGTGATGAAGAGACCCCTTGGTAGGAGGATGAAGAAGAATAATTCCCTGTAGAACAGAGGCTTCTCTTGAAGACTTTAAAATCCATGGAAAGAAGGACCATGGATACTAAACTTGACCTACCTATCTATAATAGGAAGACGGATCCAGAAGAAGTCAAGGATTGGATTGATGCACTCACTAGTTTGTTTGACTAGGAGGAGATACCAGAGCATGATAAGGTTAAGATAGCAAAGTCTGAGTTAAAGGGATCTGCCCTAACTTGGTGGAACTTCACTCAAGAAGAGAGGGTGAAGATGGAAAAAAATCCAGTAAGCACTTGGAAGAAGATGGTGAACTTGGTGAAGGAAGCCTATGTGCCTGAAGACTATGAAGTTCAACTTCATAGGAAGAGACAAAGTTTAAGATAGAAGGAGATGGACATCTCAAGTTATACTGAAGAATTCCAGAAGCTTACCATGAAATCTAAGTTGGTTGAACCAGAGAGTCAAACTTGCTAGATATATGCAAGGGTCGAGGATAAACATCCAAGATGAACTCAGTTTGTGTTCCCCTACTACTATCGAAAAGTGCTATCAATTACAACTTAAAGTTGAAGAAAAACTCAAGAGGAGACAAGATGAAAGTGGAAGAAGTGGAGGCTAGAGATACTTTAGTAGTAGAGGAAGAGGGACAAACAATGGGAGAGGAAAAGCTCCTAGGAATTTTGGAGAAACCAGTCATAGAGAAGCCAGTCAAGAGAACTCATTTGGGGAAGGTAGTTCTAGAGGCTCCTATAGAATAAGGAGAGGAGATTCAAGGGGAAGTTTTGGAGGAAGAATTTTAGGACCTCCAAGGTGTTATTGATTTAATGAACCAGGGCACTTAGCATCCAAGTGTCCAGAGAAGGAAAGAAATTAGGCAGAGAGAAGGGAAAACATGGTTAGAGAAGAAGAGAACCAAGGAGACAATACACATGGGTCTTATGCACCACCTGACGAAGGAGAATTCCTTATGATGAGAAGGACACTATTGAAGGCTCCAAGTACTCAAGAACTACCTCAAAGGAAGAACTTATTCAGAACCCCCTGCAAAGTGGGAGACAAAGTCTGCAAAATGGTGATTGACAGTGGGTCTATGAACAACTTGGTGTAAGAAGAAGCAGTAAAGAAACTAAAGTTTAGAAGGGTGCCCCATCCAAACCCTTACAAGGTATCATGGATCACTAAGAAACAAAAAACTATCATAGAGGAGCAAGGTTGGGTGGAACTCCAACTTGGAAACTACAAAGATAAAGTTCTCTATAACATTGTTCCAATGGATGTCTATCATTTGCTACTTGGGAGACCTTGGAAATATGATGTGGAGGCTCACCATGATGGTAGGATTAACACCTACACAATCAACCACAAAGTTGAAAAGGTAACATTCTTTCCACTGACTAATTTTGCAGAAGAACAAAAGGATCATAAATTTTTATTTGTAGGAGAAAAAGAGTTTTTGAAAACTTTGAAGGAAGAAAAGACCCCTTTCTATGCTTTAGTAATTTTTCCTAAGGATGATAGACCTAAGAAGGTTGAGAAAGAGATAAAACCCCTAAGAAGAGTAGGCCCTAAGGAAGTTGTAGGCCTAATTGACCAGTATAAAGATATTGTGACCAAAGACTTACCAAATGAGTTGCCCCCAATCAGAGACATAAGTCACAACATAAACTTGATCTCAGGAGAAACCTTGCCCAATAAAGCAACAAACAAGTTAACTCTTTAACAAATTAAGGAGATGGAAAGATAGATTCAAGAACTCTTGGATAAGGGTTTGATCACTAACAGTCCCAGTCCTTGGTAGTACATGCTCTTTTAGCCCCTAAGAAAGAAGGCACATGGAGATTGTGCATTGATTCTAGAGCCATAAATAGAATCACAATTAGGTATAGATTTCCTATGCCTAGGATAGAGGATCTATTGGATCACTTAGGAGGTGCAAGGTACTATTCTAAGGTGGATTTGAAAAGTGGCTACCACCAAATAAGGATTAGGGATGGTGATGAGTGGAAGACTATCTTTAAAACCAATAAAGGCTTGTATGAATGGAGGGTGATGCACTTTGGCCTATCCAATGCTCCTAAAAAATTCATGAGGCTCATGAATGAGGTGCTCAAACCATTCCTTGGAAAAAATTTCATAGTATACCTTGATGAGATCCTTATTTTTAGCAAGAGTAAGGAGGAACATTTGGAACATCTTAACTTGGTCCTAAAGAGATTGCATGAAGAGGATCTTTTCATAAATTTGGAGAAATGTGTTCTTATGTAGCAAGAGCTTATTTATTTGGGATTTGTGGTCTTAGGAGGGAACATCAAGATGGAACCTGAGAATGTAGAAGACATCTTGAATTGGCCTTCTCCTAGGACAATGACAGAAGTTAGGAGTTTTCATGGACTTGTATCTTTTTATAGAAAATTCATTAGGAATTTCAGTCAGTTGTGTGCCCCTATCCTTGAAACCATTAAGGGTAGACAGAAGTGCAAGTTTGTGTGGAACAAGAATGTAGAAGAAGCCTTCCAAATGATAAAGAAAAAGGTAATGGAGAAACCTATCTTAGTGTTTCCTAATTTTTAAAAGATATTTAATATTGAATGTGATGCTTCTAACCTAGCTATATGGGTTGTCTTTAGCTAAGAAGGGAGGCCTATAGATTTTTTTCACTGAGAAACTGAATGAAGCAAAGATAAAAATACTCTTCTTATGAATTGGAACTGTATGCCTTAGTCCAGTCATTGAAGAAATGGAGGCACTACCTCTTTCCAAAATAATTTGTTGTCTTCACAGAAAACCAAGCATTAAGTTTCTTAAACAGTCAAGAAAAACTAAGCCACAAACACATGAAGTAGGTGGAATCAATACAAGCCTACACATTCTCAATCAAACATAAGAAGGGAGTTTACAATAAGGTGGCAGATGCATTGAGCATGAGAACTCTAGTTGTGCAACAAATCCAACTCCAAAGTGTAGGGATTGATTCATTGAAGGACATGTATAAGAATGATGATGATTTTAGTGATAGTGATAAGGTGTGTTCTGACTTTTTTGAGGCTTATCATGTTGAATATGTAGATTATTTGATTCAAAATGGACTATTGTTCAAAGGACACCAGTTATGCATTCTAAAATGTTCAATGAGGGAGAAAATCGTTAGAGAAAAGCATGTAGGTAGCATGGGAGGACATTCTAGTTTGGACAAAATGTTGGAACATGTGAGAAGGTTCTATTATTGGCCTAAAATTTAGACTAAAGTAAGGAAGATTGTAGAGACATGCACAATCTGTTAGAGAGCCAAGGGTACATCCAAAAATGTAGGACTATACCAACCTTTACCTATTCCTACAAGGCCTTGGGAGAGTTGCAGCATGGATTTTGTGATGGGATTTCCAAGAACACAAAATGGATATGATAGTATTTATGTTGTAGTGGATAGGTTTAGTAAAATGTCCCACTTTATCCCTTGTAAAAGTACTAATGATGCATCATCAATTGCAAGTTTGTTTTTTAAATAAATTGTGAGGATCTATGGCTTACCTCAAACCATTCTCTCTGATAAAGATGTAAATTTTATTGGTCACTTTTGGAGGACCTTATGGAAGAGGTTAGGAAATAATCTAAGCTTTAGTTCTGCCTACCATCCACAAACTGATGGGCCGAAAAAAGTTGTAAATAAATCACTTGGCAATCTGCGTAGATGTTTGACAAAACAATATGGAGACAAGTGGGATGCAGTCCTACCCCAAGAAAAGTTTGCTTTCAATGACTCAATAAACAGGAGCATATGGAAGAGTCCCTTTCAGATTGTGTATGGGTAAAGTCCAAGAGGCATCTTGGAACTCAGAGAATTACCAAAAAACACTCAAGTCAATGCTCATGGAGAAGAGTTTGCAATTAGTATGAAGGAAATTCATGACTCAGTAAGATTGGCACTTGAGAAGAGTGCAGACAAATATAAGCAAGCCAAAGACAAGCATAGAAGACATGTTCAGTTGCAGGTTGGAGACTTGGTGTGGGAATATTTGGAGAAGGAAAGATATCCTAAGGGCAAGCACACTAAACTACTCATGAAGAAAGTAGGACCATGTCTAGTATTGAAGAAGCATGGGTTGAATGCATATGAGATTGAACTGCCCTCACACCTTGGTATCTCCCCTATATTTAATATTTGTGATCTAACCCCATAAAAATTTTATGTGAATGCAGGTTTTGAAGTAAATGTGGAAGAGCTTGAAGAAGATGTTACAAGTATACCCTCTCATGTACCAAAGAAGCTTGAGAAGATCTTGGACACCAAGATCATAAAACAAACAAGAAAGAATGTTTACAAGAAATATTTGGTCAAATGGAAAAATATCCCTGAGGGGGAATCTGTATGGATGGATGAAAAATAAATTCAGAAGCATGGCTCCAGTTTAGAAGACCTCATCTCAAGAGGACTTGAGATCAATGCACACCGGGAGTATGGTGTGGGACCACCCTCAAGCTCACCCATTGCAAGCACATTAGTGAACCCAAATACAAAGGGTTAGAATAGTTATTGGATCTAGGATCCAATGTCAATCATAAATTCCTATTTGTAAGGCAACGAGGCACTAGGTGAATGTTATAAACCAAGTTGTCTACCTTAGTCATTTTGGAAAAAAATGATTAAATTAGGATAGAATAGTCTAGGGAACCTAAGGAAGGGTAGGAATGTAATTTTAGTCCTTATAAGGTCCTCTATGGAGTCAAAACACAAAACTTTGCAAGTTTAGGTACAAATGACAACTTTTGCAAAAAGTTGTCAATGTTGTCAATGTTGCATAATGCAACTTCTACAAAAAGTTACAACTTTTGAATCCCAACGTTCACAACCACTTTTTTTGGTTGGAACCACTTTGGAAAGGTATGAAAAGGTGGAAAAAACTTACTCCAAATTTGGAGTGGATCGATTGTAAATTTTTTGCATTGAAATCAATAAAATTCAAACTATTTTTTGTATTCCTAACTGTATTTCTAAGTTGTACAGATTTGTACAGATCCCAATGCACCATTGAAGTATTGGAAAAGTTGATCTAGTGTCTTGGTTGAATGTTACAATTGGTTTTAAGGCTTGAAGTGTAGGGTATTGAAAGCTATCCATTTTTTATTGCCCACTGGTCTCAGGAAGGCCCTAACTAGGGTTTTGATACAAATTTCCTCTTTCCCAGAGACTCCACCATGGGAAAATTCTAAGCCTTTGGGGAAAGAAAGGGGGAGGATGTATTTTAAGAATTTTGAGGTTTTAGATCAGGAGGAAGTCGATGGAAGGAGGAATGATTGAATCCTCTGGACATGCATCTACATGTGACTGTCTAGAATTGGGTTTTTGAGGCACAACTTGGGCCAGGGGTGGAATGGAAGTCTAAATCCTTGGATTTAGAAGTTTTGTAAGATCCCACAAGTATTATAATTGGAGGAATTGGAAATTGAATACAAATTCAAGTCCTTTCTTTGGAAAATTTGTGTATTAGCCTTATTAGGCCTAGGAGAGAATTGAGGACAATAGGAGTTAGGGGATTGGTCAAGAGCCCTAGCTTGGAGGGTTTTGTTGGTGGATGGATTGGAGAGTTTTAGGGTGGTCAAGACTTTATTTGGTGGATTTCCAAGTAAGTTACCTTGAGAAATCCATATTTTCTCCTTGTAGCCCTATGTAGGCTTAAGTGTCTAAATTGAATCTCAGGGTTATCTTAGTGTGGGATTTGTGTTTCATTTCATCTAAAATGGTGGTCTAACATTGATAGAACCCTTGTTCCATCCTTGGATTGATTAGTTCTAGTTTTGTCATATTGTGCCCTTAAGGGCGTTGAAGATTGGGTAGAAGACCTAGTCTTGTTATTGTGGGTTTTGGGAACTCTTTAGTAGAGCGCTAGATTGTGTGGGAGTGGGGTATTGTGAACCTCTAGTGAGTCATTTTGACATAGTTTGGGGCTCTTCTCTAGACCCTACATTAGCCATGGCATTCACTGGTTTGTTTTTTATTCTCAAGATTTTCTCAAATGATATCATTTTAAAATCTTGCTTGATGTCTTCTGTCATGGCCTTATAGCAAATCCGTTTAGCATCCTTAGTGTCATAAATTTCACTCACTTAGCTGATAATCAGTTGAGAATCTGCATACACCTATAGTTGTTTAATCTTCCAATGGAGAACTATCTTTAACCCTCTGACCAATGATTCCTACTTGGATATATTGTGGGTGTAGTCAAAGCTCAACATGTATGACCTCGAAATGGATTCTCCTTGGGGAGTGATAAAAAATATGATGATGTCTAATCCATTTTGTGTGTGAGAATTATTAAAATGTATAATTTCCACTATTTCTACTCCTTAAGGGAAAATATGCTTTCATTTTGAAACTATATTAGCATCGGATGATGAGAAGGTAAGGGTGCATCTACCAATCAGTTGGCAATGTCTTGACCTTTTATTGCTTCTCTATAAACATAATAATGTCAAACTCATTGAAAGTCTTGACCCCTTTAGCGAGCCACCTTGTTAATATCGATTTACTCAATAGATAATTCAATGGATCAATTTTAGCTATTAGGATCATCTTGTGACTTAACTGTTAGTAATAACTGAGAGGGGGGGAGTGAATCAGTGGCCTCAAACAATATTCTAATAATCAACCCAAAAAATTAGTACCACAATATTAAGCTTCTAGTTATCTTTAGTCCTATAAGATGAATGCCTCAAAATACTATTATCAAATTAGTACTGCTCGGAATGCTTTGTTAAACCTCTTACTGTATGTCTACTGTATAGCAGTCTGTTAATTTACTGAAAGACAGTAAATTATCTAGAGTATACCGATCAATCCAATTAAGTTATGTGTAATAAAAAACACTAAAGTAATGACTCATAAACATATTGACACATGAATTTTTAACTTGAAAACCTTATTAAGGGAAAAACCACTTGGGACCAGTAACCCAAAATTTTAACTCTTCTAAAGTGAGCTCGGTGAAGAGCCAACCTTGTTAAAGGTTACAAACACATTGTTAGGTGTGACCTTGTTAGAGGATTTAAAATTTTAGTCTGTCACTTGATATTAGGCATCTCTATGCTACCATCCTTGATCAAACACTCACTTGGTCTGTCAATAGGTATCTAGCATCTCATGCTATCTTCATGATCAAATTTTTTGATACTGCTTTGGATGTATCTGTTAGACACCTAGATTTGCACCCTTATCCAAGCTCTTGTAGTCTTGGTAATCTAGTGTAACATGGGAATCATCTCAAGGTTGTGGGACCTTTTTCTAATCGAGATGAGACCTTCGGATTCTAGGCCTGTTCCTCTTGATATGTCACCCAAATTTGCTTCTTAACATGAAAGAAAATTCTTGAGGGAAAAGGGATAGAAGGATATGAACAAAGATATTCTTTTTTGGAGAGACACGTACTCATTGTAGTGAAGAGCCTTAAGAAGTTCAGATATTTGTTAACCCATAGCAAGGTACAATTGAAAGTAACTCATCCTAGTGTCAAGGAATTCTTGCTTTCTAGGGACATGAATGAAAAAAGAGCTGGTTAGATTACTAAGGTCATGGAATATGACATTAATATCCAAGTCACCAAGTTAGTAAGAGGAAAAGGTCTTTGTGAGCATTTGATAGAGGATGAGATTTCAAAGGAATCAGAGAAAATAGATGCATCCCTAATCATGCATTCAACAAAAGATCATGCTGAGGTAGCTGGTTGGTTGCCTAACATGATCCATTATTTAAAAATAGGGGAATGCCCTGTGGATCTAAATTTAGAAAAAAAGAAGGCACTATAGGTTACAATCTGTTCCTTTCATGCTAATAGATGACATTCTTTTTAGAAAGGATCACAATGGTGTCCTTTTGAGATGCATAGGTTCTGAAAAGATAGCAGATGTCCTATTTAAATTTCATGACAGACCTTCTGGAGGTCACTTCTCTCCTAGGACTACTTCTTTTAAGATCATGAGGGTTGGATACTATTGGCCATCCATCTTCAAGGATAGCCATGATCACGTAAGGAAATGCATCAAATGTACCATGTTTGCAGGAAAAGAAAAACTTGCAGCCTTGCCACTTTAGCCCATCAAAGTAGAGAAACCTTTCATAAGATGGGGCATAGATTTCATTGGTGTTATCAATCCTCCATCAAGTGCAGGTCATAAATGGGTGATTACTGCAATAGATTATTTCACTAGATGGACAGAAGCGGTGGCATTAAAGGAAGAAAATAAAAATGTGGTCCTAAGCTTTTATGATAATATAATTCACAGATTTGGTGTCCCTGACTCCATTATTTCAGATAATGCATTAGCATTTACAAACTTGAGAGTGATTGAATGGGCAATCAAACATGGTGTCTCTTTGAACACGAGTTCAAACTACTACCCTTAGGGTAATGGTTTGGCAGAATTAACGAACAAGAACATGATTAGGATAATCAAGAAAACCCTACAAGACAACCAAAGAGGTTGGCACACCAAACTCAAATCTGCATTGTGGTTAGACAAAATTACCCCAAAGAAGATCATTGGGAATTCTCCCTACATGCTAGTGTATGGAAAGGAGGCTAAGTTGTCCATTTTAACTGAATTGCCAGCCCTAGACTTAGCTACTCAGTATGTCTTGTTTGAAGAAGGGGATCCTCTGTAGATTAGGTATGCTTAGATGATGGAATTAGAAGAACACAGAGATAATTCCATGAAGGATATGGAATTCCACCAAATACAGACAAATAAAATCTTTGACAAAAGAGCCAGGACTAAGAGTTTCAAGATTGGAGATATAGTCCTCAAATGGGATGAATTCAAATCAAAGCCTGGCAGACATACTAAGTTTGATTCCTTATGGGGAGGTCCATTCATCATCACAGAGTGCAAGGAACATAATTCTTTTCAGCTATCAACTCTTGGAGGAGTTCATTTGCCCATTTCAGTAAATGGATTCCATTTGAAACCTTGTTTCAAAGTTTGTCCTTCTTTGTAAATTGTAGATAAGTTCCCCGCTTTCTGTTCCTACTTTCTAGATTAGTTCCCTACTTTCCTTAAAGATCTCATGCATAGTTAGTTGTTTCCCCTTCTTGTTTCAATATTCTTTCAAGTTTCTATTTTGATCAAGTAATGATCCTATTCCCAATGGATGTCAAAGGCTTCTAGTTCTCAATGTTTAGCAGGCAGACATCCTGCAGAAATTGCCAATAATGTTACCTAAATTTTCCATTATGAAGATTTTGGCCATAGGTGGAGTAAAATGAGGCTCCCACGAGGGTTGAGCCTAGCCTATGAGGTTGACCTTAGATTCTGATCTTGGTTGTGTTTTTTATAGTCTCTTCGACCCTTGTTTTTCTCCTGCCCATGCAAAAATAATCTAATTATTGAAGAACCTATGTATTTGATAAAACCCTAGTCACCTGAGACCTATTCTAATTCCTTATTACCTTTTGGGTGACTTAAGTTCTTCAAATTCCCATGTGGGCATTTATACCTTGCATTAAGTCTCTAAGTCGCACGATAAAAATAGAATATTCCAAATCATCTAGCAACCCAGAAATTCTCGCTAGTCTCATGATCTCGTGAAAGAAAAGCATATTCCATTTTGATCAGGAGAATCGGCAATGATCGGTGGATCAAATGAAAATCAAAGGGGAGTCAGGTAATCTCTTAATGTAAACTGGAGTTAGAAAAGGATCTAGAGATCACGTGACTCAGTGTAATTCCTACCTATAGGTGTGACTTAAGTTTGGAGATGAGTTAAGTTACAGCCTTTCGATCGGGTGCTCTCATAAACAAGGGGAATATTAAATCAAGACACAAAGTCTTGGTGATCGTCATCTAATTTAAAAGGTTTAACACTTGTCGCGTAATCTCATGATAAAGCTAGGGTTAGCAGAAAGGTTGGAAGACTTTGTAGTAAAGAGAAGAAATTAACCTGAGGTTATGAGACATTGCCCAGGTAGATAACGTGATCCAGTGGCTACATTTTAAAGTATAAAAGGGTCAAAATCTCAGTCATCAACACAGATATTCATGCCACCTATGACTGTTAGGATTTAAATATTCAAAGGAAATTCAAATATCTGATCTTAGAAGTTATTACAGAACCAGCTTACAGAGAGGTAGATGAATCAGCCGACTTCGCAGAAGCAAAATTGATGGTGGTAGGAAGATTTCCAAAATATATCTGATCGATCAAAGATATTTCTAGGATGCATTTATGAATGAAACTAACAGTGTTAGGGTTTCTAAAAAAATCCTGTTGTAATCAATTGTAACCCTAACAAGATCAGTTTGACTCCAAGCCTGCATGCTGGGGAGTATATATAACAGTTTTAAGAGCTTTAGAGCTTAGAGTTTTTTTAACTTGGAAATTATCCATGGCATTCTTTCTGCCCTCTGATTTCTGCAGTTTTTAATCTTTCATTGATATTTAGATATTGTAAAAGATTTTTCTGACATCTTTTCTGTCCCTGGGCTTTCTTGTTTGAATCTCTCTTACTAAATTGGAATATATTGAGTGATTTCTAGTGAAATATTGGAGTCCATGAGCCCTCTTTCTTTTTGAAATAGTGTGTAGTACTATGGATGATTTAATTTAGATGAGTTTTTGGATATTCTATAGTCCCCTGTAATTTTGTCTCATTCCTGTGCCGAATTGCAAAAGTGGATGTTTGTTTGCAGGTCATAGTCTGTGTCTACTTATAGTAAATATGCTATTGTTTATGAAATTACTTCTTTCCCTGAATAAACTCTATTTGTCCCAGGCCTCTCTATGAAATATTTATGCAAGCCTATCTAGGAAGTTGTGTTCTATTTGTTCCAAGGTTTCATGCTGAGATTAGTTAATGTGTTATGATTCGGGTCACCTTTGGTGTATCACCTAGTAGGATAATTTGGTTTTAGACATTTCCCTTTCATGCATTCCTTCTATCTCTTTTCCCTCAAGAATTTACTTTCATGTTAAGAAGCAAATTTGGGTGACATATCAAGAGGAACTAGCCTAGAAAATGGAGGTCTCATATTGGTTAGCAAAATGTCCCACAACCTTGAGATGATTCCCATGTTACACTAGATTACCAATACTATGAGAGCTTGGATAAGGGTGCAAATCTAGGTGTCTAACAGTATCTCAAAATAGAAAGGATCTTTAAATCCTGCTCAGTTAAGAGACTTTCTGAATCAATGGTTAAATTGAAACAGTATGATCTATTCAGATATACAACTTATACTTGCAGATTTTTAGATCTATTGTAATCTCATAAAACTATTTTGATCAATATGTCTCAGTTTATACCTTTGCTCCACTTTAATTCTTCTCAGTGATGATGTGCTATGTTGCTTGGTGTCCGCAAAAAACTTTATCTCTTTCCTCAGCTTCATTAATCAAGACTGTATGAAGTTTCTCTTCAGCATCCTCTGTTCATTCATTCACCCACCACACTTTGCAATGAATTGAGTTGTCTCTTTATAGACATGATATCACCGTCATTAGGTTCTTGATTTTCTTGATCTTGCCATGATCCACAATTCTCGCCAATTAGATTTAAAGCAAAACTCCTATTTTATCTCGTAGAGATATTCTTTCCAACTGGAAAAAACATCTTTAAATCCATTACTTATCCCTAGATTTATCTTGTCGATGAAAACAAATATAAGTACCAGTTAAGTCCATATTTAGCTCTTCCAGCTAGATATTTTGGCGTTTATGAACTTCAAGTTAATTTTGGTGTTTAACTCTTTGATAGCTTCGGTCAAGACTCCAGTTGTCCTCAGGATTCTCTATCGGTTTATACTATGTTTCTAGCTATCGGTTATGCTTGTGATTATACTCATCAATAATGATCGTCAATGTTCTTACTCAGGCATCATTATGAATTGACTTTCGGTGATCTCTATCTGTCAGTTTCCACTGACCATCGGTGTTTGAATTCATATTGTAAATGCTTGTCTTTTATGCATTACGGAAAGCATAATCTTTTTCTCTTTGATTCTCTGAAGTCTTTGACACTTTGATTATAACCAATTAGAATATATCAAGTTGAGATCAATGACAATATAATCCATTAACTGATTTAATTTCTTGCATTATACTTCTGCATTTCGGTGATCAACTTAACATCTTCAAACATTTAATCAGTTACATTTCATCAATCTCTCCCTTTGGCATTGATGGAAACATACTACATTATCATACTATACTATCACTAATACAATATGAAATATACAGTTGCATCAAGCTTTCCTAATGTAACTATTACAAATGTTTGGCTCTTGGTAAGCTCAAAAATAGCTTAGATTTGTTTCATGTAGAGTGGTCATCTTCATTCTTCAATCCCTTCTCTTGATATATGTATCATTTGATATCTCTGTTCTGATATGTGCTATGCCTTGACTGTTCCTCTTCTTGATAATCTTTTTTTCCTTTTACAACAATCTTTCTCTTTGTCTGAACTCTCTCCCTTTGTTACTTCTCTCCTTTAGATGGATATTTCATATGTAATCAATTTCTCCCCCTTAGAATATTGACTAACTCTTTTTTTTTAATTCTCAGGAACTTTTACCTTCATCGATAATGATATAATCTCTTTTGATCAATGAGATAGTCTCTCCATTTATGATAATGAAAATCTCTCCCTGATGATAATGAGATAACTCTCTCCCTTTGACAAAAATGCCAAATGAAAATAATTATCCTTGTTTTATCATCTATATCATGTTCCATCCCTTTGCATAATATATTCCTTGAATTTCCCTATCCATCAGCAATACAATGTCTCTGGTTTTCGGTGTAGATATGTACCTTTCTATGTACAGATATATATGTTGTTGTCCATCTAGTGTTTGCATCAACATGACTTATCTTTAGATTTGGTATAGGCTGATGCAACATCCTAGTCAGCTAACTGGCCGATAGACAAGGGTTGGACCCTTAGTCTATGTCTCAGATACTCAAATGTATCCTTTGGTAATGGCTTGGTGAATATATCATCTAACTATTCCTTTGATTGAACATATTCTAGTGTCACTTCCTATGCCTGCACTTGTTCTCTCAGATAGTGATACTTGATAGCAATATGCTTAGTCTTAGCATGCATGACTGGATTCTTATAAATGTTTATTGCAATGGTGTTATCAAAATAGATAATTACTGGTTCAAGGATCTTCATATTCATACCTTCCAGCAATTGTTTGATCCATGCAATATTAGAGCAATTTACAACAGCAGCTACATACTCTACTTCTGCAGTAGACTGAGAGAGGCATCCTTGCTTCTTGCTTATCCATGTGACAAGTCTGTCATCCATGAAGAATGCTCCTCCAATTGTGCTCTTTTGTTCATCAATGTTTCCAGCCCAATCAACATCTGTATGGACTTGTAGCTCAAATTTTCCTTCTCTTTTGTACCATAAGCCATAGTCCTTGGTGTTCTTCAGATATCTCAGAATTCTTTTGATAGGAGTCATATGTAATTCTTTGGGATTGGCAGAGAATCTTGCAACTATTCCAACTGTGTGTACTATATCTAGTTTGGTGTGAACAACATACACTAGTTTGCCAATCATTGATCTATATAAGGTATGATTTACCTCATTGGATTTATCTTCTTTTGTCATCTTACATTCGGTATCCATAGGTGTTCCAACTGGTTTGGAATATTCCATCTTGAATATCTTCAACACTTCCTTTATGTATTTGGATTAAGTGATGTATATGCATGCATCTTGTTGAAGAATCTGTAGACCAAGAAAGAATTTGATCTCTCCAAACATAGACATTTAAAACTCCTTTCTCATTTTATTAGCAAATGATTTGCATAAAAATTCATTTCCCCGAAAAATGATATCATCAACAAAAATTTCAGCAATCAGAATATTACCATAGGTATCTTCTTTTAAGTACAGATTGGCATTTTCACTTGTTTTAACAAATTTTATGCTAATGAGATATGAGTGAAGTCTTTCATACCAGGATCTCAATTCTTGTTTTAATCCATACAAGGCTTTATGTAGTCTACATACCATGTTTCTCTTGTTTGGATCAACAAACCCTTCTGGTTGTTCAATGTATACCTCTTCTTCCAATATTCCATTTAGGAATGCAAATTTGACATCCATTTGGTATACCTTGAATCCTTTAAATGTAGCATAAGCAAGTAAGATTCTAACTCCTTCTAGTCTAGCAACGGGTGCAAACGTTTCTCCATAATCAATACCTTCTTCTTGTGCATATCCCTTGCATACAAATCTTGCTTTGTTTCTAGTGACTTCTCCGTTCTCATTCAGCTTGTTTCTGAATATCCATTTGGTACAGATGACATTATTTTCATTTGGTCTCGGTACTAATTACCATGTATTGTTCTTCTCAATCTGTTCTATTTCTTCATTCATAGAACTGACCCATTCTTCATTCTCAAGTGCATTGTTAACAGATTTAGGCTCAAAATCACAAAGTAAACATCTGGTGTTTAGTGACTTACTTCTTGTTCTTGTTCCAGCCTTTTTGTCTCCTATGATTTGGTTCTGTGGATAGTGTCTTTAGACATACTTGGAAAGTTTTGGTTCAGCTCTGTGTTCATCATTCTGATCATCTTCCTGACCTTCGTTCTCATCTCCATTGTTCGGAACATCATCTTGATGATTATCCTGATTGTCGGTAATTGCAGCTTGATGCTCGGGTGCAATGTTCTGATGCTTAGGAGTGACACACTGTTGCTTGGGTAGAGTTTCAAGTTCTATTTAAAAAAACCTATTGTAGTCCTCTAGTTCCTTTTTGCTTTCCTTATCATTCTTTTATGTAAATTCATCTATTTTCATATTTGCACTTTCAATGATTTTGTTAGATGACTTGTTTAGACATTTATAGGCCTTGCTTTTGGTTGAATACCCTAGAAAGATACCTTATTCACTTTTACAGTCAAGTTTTCCATTTCAATCATCCTTCAATATATAACATTGCCTACCAAAGATTCTGAAGTAACTTGCATTGGGTGTATGACCATACCAAAGCTTATAGGGTGTCTTCTTTGTGTCCTTCAATTTTACTCTGTTTAATGTGTAGACAACAGTACTGACAGCTTCCCTCCAGAAAGTTTGAGTGATTCTTTTCTCAATCATCAATGTTCTTGCACAGTCATCAATTGATCTGTTTCTCCTTTAATAAATTCCATTTTGTTGTGGTGTCCTTGGTGTAGAAACCTATCTTTTAATTCCATGCTTATTGCAATAGTCAGTGAATTATTCTGAAGTAAATTCCCCTCCTCTATCTGACCTTAAGCATTTCAATTTCTTTTCACTTTGTTTTTCTACCATTGCTTTATACCATTTAAACATCTTAAATGCTTCTGATTATCTTGTAATAACACGAATGTCATCATTCTAGAATAATTATCAACAAAGAGAATAAAATACCTATCTCCATAGTAGCTCTTTATCCTCATGGGTCCACATAGATCTATATGGACTAATTCTATAATTGCAGTAGATGTATGGGTTTTACTTTTGAAACTAGACTTTGTCATCTTACTTTTTTTACAATTCTTGCACATGATATGATCAGGCTTGGTCATGCTTGGTAAGCCTGTGATATTCCTTTTGTTGCTTATTGTTACCCAAATTTTTACATGCGGGACATTAATCAAGAAACAGTAAAAAATTGCATGAAGGTACATCTATCTAACATTACTATTCAGCTAATGCAAATGAATAAATTTCTCATACATTCATATTATCATATTTCATTGTACTATAAGTATTGATCATATTCACAGTTTCAAATTTATAATTGATCATTACATTGTGCATTCAAACTGAATGTAGTGAACAAGTGTTCCTTCAAGGTTACATATTTCATATTGAGAACTTAGAGGAAATATGCAATTAAGAAAGTAAGAGAGATGGATGATGAGGTTTATGGGTCCATGCAATGCCTTTAAGAGGCCTTCTGAATTCTGGAGCTGTTTGGATGCAATTAAGAAAGTAAGAGAGAGGCATCATGAGGTTTAGGGGTCCATGCATTGCCTTTAAGAGGTCTTACACATTCTGGAGCTGATTGGTTGCATTATCTGAGTCTTCATGTCCTTGGCCTTGTCTCTATTTGTCTTGCGTCCTAGGTCTTCTATTGGTCCTGTATCCTGCATCATGAAGGAAAAGATGTTAGATCCAAATTGGATCTATGAAATACATGAAAACCTAAAAGCATCACACATCAATCAAACTTCAAGAATTGAAAAGTTACCAATAACATCAATGCAATGGAAAGATATGCATCTGCATTAACAGAATAATAGCATTAGAGAGACATAAATTTACGAAATCCTTCACTATATCTGAAAAATGCAATGAAGAAGAGAGCCATGATTGGTCACATTATCCTGAATTACTATAGTTTGTGGGTGATCACTACTCTGATTATCCAGACACTGTAGGAATCCCAAATAATGTAGCTATCTATTATCCCCTTTCCCATAACAAGTTTCATGAAAACAATATTATCTTGCAAAAGTGAAATAGTTGTGGCAATGGAATGTTCAAACTTGCTGAAAACAAATAATAAAGGTAATGTTGTTCGTGGGTGTCACGAGCCCGTGCTCGAATCTCACAAAACATGCGCAAATGTTCAAACTATACAAGCAATATGTAGAAATAAAAAGTAAAAAAAAAAAGGTGTTGGTACTCTCAAATTTGGCACAAATTTGGAGTGACCAATTGAATATTTTCTCTAAGGCACGGTGAGTACCCTTGAAAACTTTTCGAAGAAGCCTACTTGAAGTGTAAGTAAAATGTGACATGATGATTTTCATAAGATACTGATCGGGGAACATGTAAAAAACCTATCATGGGGTGGATGAAATGAGTCACATCTTTTAGAATTCAGATTTGATGAGTTTCAGAGACAGTTGTTTAAAGGTGTTCACTTAAATCTGCATTCTACAAATTGCCTGACTATAACAAATGGCCTACTTTGCATGCTTGCATCTTTGGCCAAATAAGGTTTCATGATATAAGGATGGGTCTGAGGTATTTTATGAATGAGAGAGAAGCTCTATTTCCATTTGCAGATTCCTACGAGTTCATATGATAAGTTTGCCCAAACTATTCCGTTTGCAATTAATGCTGATTTTCAAGGTGTGAAGTGCAGATTTGTAGAATGACCCACTTTGAGATCTTACAAGTTTTTAACCGGTTGAATGGAATAGAAAATTGATTTTTCTCCTATACTTTAGGCATGGAAATGTTCTACCATGAAGATTTTCAGGCCATGATGAATCCATTTGGGCAGTTTGTAAATCTGATTCCGTTTGCAGTTTCTAACATATTAATACAGATCAGTTGCACAGTTTAGTCGGAGGCCCTGTTCGTGATGTTATATTTTGAATAAATTGATTGGTCATATCAAGAAAGTGGTACCCCACATTATACACCAAATTTACTTCAATTTTTCAAGGTCTCAGGTCTTGAGGGTTTCGTATGCATACTTTCCCAAACTCTTTTCATTTGCAGAAATTTTTATTTCTCATGTCTTCATGTTTTGTAATTCCAAATGGATACCTTCTAGGGTTTGCCAAATGTGTCAGAGTGATTTTCAAGAGTCGCCTTTCTAGATCCATAATCTCCATATAACATACTTCTAATACCTAGAAGCTCGGGTCTTTAGGAGGTCACTTGAATTGTTTTCAAAGTCGAAACCAAATGCATTTCATTGTTTTGACAGGGTTATTTGCAGAATAGTTCTGAAGAAGCAACTTGGGTGATTAAAATATTTTAACTTGTTTATTTTCATCAGGTGTCACTTTGCAATATGGAGTAATTTCAACCATGGAATGTGTGTGCTTAGTGCCACATTCTGGCTACTTGATTTTGTTAGTTTTTGAGGCCAATTCTAGAGGCCAAATGTTGTGAGTGAGATCAGTTTGCAGAAAGATAAAAGGCTACTTTTAATGGCCGCTAGTTTGATTGAAACTAAGAGACATTGACAAATGGGTTTTGTCCATTATTTAAAAGATACATTGTGATTGGAGCTATAAAAAGATGAAGCCTAATTTTATGAAGGCATGAAGTGTGAATTGGATAAATAAAGGCAACTAAGATATAATGTAAATGAAGTCGGGAGATGCTGAATATTGTCCTCAATAAAGATAACTTGTCTTCTAATTGTATATTATGACTTCAACCTTCACCATAAGTTTTGTTGGGTATTCAGAGTGCATATATATATACATAGAGTGGTGCATTACCTTATTGCATCATATGATATTTTAAGATTTAAGTACATTGATCATGCTTGACTATATCTTACTACTATTACACTATTCCATTAGCTACAATTGCATCCTCATTGTTGTGGAAGGATTTGGTCTGGAAAGTATGAAGAAGAAAGTGATAGTTTTAGCAAAGAGAGAATTCTTTTGGAACCTTGTGCTGAAGGAGGCAAGTTGACTGTTACACAACGAGAGAATGATTTGACTGTGAGAATGAAAATGCACTTTTTAAAATATTGAAGATAAACTTCAAGGCCATGTATCTTCAACATGCAAGTGCGTTGCATGTTCTGTGCTGAAGAATGATAGCCAAACATATGGTAGGTATAAATTCAAATTTTGCAACCTTGGCCCCATTCAAAATGTTGCGCAAATATCATGGAAGAAGACAAAACAAATTGCAAAACAATAAGCAAAGCCCAAGCAATAAATTAAGTATCTGCGTAGATTGCATGGGAGGGTATGTTGCGCAAGCTAGCATGAATGAGACAAGAACATGAAACAAATATAAATTGGTGATTACAAACCATAGAACCCTGCATAAATATTAGAGTATTACCCGCGCATTACAACAAAGGTAGAAAAGAGACCAGCGCTGGAGTATGGAGTGTGGGGTGAAATATTTAAACAAAAATCTTTCACATGCAAATGGCGGGTGTAAGCCCTGAGGTAGGCTGCGCAAGACAATGAAACTCCAAGAAAATAAAAAAGGGTAGAAGCATAGACAGATATGTGCAATGTTTTTGGCAATTGAAATCCTCAAAATGTTGCGCATGCTGAAGGAGTGGCTACGCAGCCTTTGAGGCATGTTTTAAAATTTTAAAATATACCAAATGCATTGCAAAATCTTGCAGAGAACCTGCGCAAAGTTTGAAGCACCTTCCAACAATTAGAAAGTGACATGTGTAATACAAATTTTCTAGCGCAGCATTTGAGGGATATTTTAAGCATTTACAAGTTTGTAAATGTACTTGCTAGCAAGAAACAAGCAGCCCACATGCTGAGTGTTAAAAGGAATTTCTTCTTTTAAAATACAAAACCATTTTCATTTCATATCCTGCACTAAATATTAGAGATGGAAAAGTTTGCACAATGTCTTAGATGACGAAGGAGACCACGAAGCCCATTGGAGGAAGACATCCAACGCAGGGAGATAAGTAAGGAGATTTAAAAACATTAAAACTTAAGCATGTTAACTACTTCCCAAAGAGAATGCACAGTAGCATATAGAGGTGTAGAAAAGGCATGTTATTGTTTGAAGAACGTCTGCGCATTGATTTACATGAGGTTGCATTAAAATCCAAAGAGAATGTGTAGTAGCAAGGCAAGAGACCCCATGCAGCGGCAAGAGGAAAGAATTTTAAAACTTCAACGCATAGATTTGGTAAATAATTTGGCAGGTGTAAAGTCAACTATGGCTGCACAGCAACATGTGGAAGCATACACAAAGTGGATTATATAAACAAGCTTGCGCAGGGGAATTTGAAAGCATAAAACTTTCAAGCAAATGGCATGGAAAAGTCTACGCAAGTTAAAAGATATATCTCACATGCAATAGGTTGTGGTTAATTTCAAAGTTTTTATACTAAAGCGCAATGTATACTATGTGAAGTAAAGAGCCAAGAGGCCCTTGTCTAGTGTGACTAAGTGCACGGTGGGCCCCACAAATTTTGATGTAAAATACATAGAAAATGCTTTAAAACTCATAAAACATAGTCCTACATTGCCTATGCAAGGGGAAATATAAGGGTTTAAATCATACAGTGCACGATAAGTAATTTAAAGAAGCTGGAGGCTATGCACGCGATGAAGGGATCTTAAGCATAATCCATTAAGCCGTGGTGACATGTGGCACCCCAGATACATGGCAAGATCTGGTGCAGTGTAGAGGCAGCGAATCAGACGATGCCCGTGGAGGGCCAATGTCGAGAAGGGTGCATAGGTGGACCTACAGGTGAATCAGAGGATGTCAGGTGGCACATGGCAGGTGACATGGCACCTAGTGGACACACAAAGCCAATCAAACTATAGTTTTGGGAATTAATCTTGAGGTGGTCAAAATCAACGAATGACTTAATGGCTTAATAAGAAAGATGAAGGCATCTTAAGCATAAGCCATTAATCCATGGCGACATGTGGCACCCCAGACACATGGCAAGATCTGGTGCAGTGCAGAGACAATGAATCATGGATGCCACGTGGTGGGCCAATGTAGAGCAGGGTGTACAGGTGGACCTGCGGGCAAATCAGAGGATGCCAGGTGGCATAGGGTAGGTGACATGGCACCTAGTGGACACACAGAGCCAATCAAAGGGTACCATGTGGTGCAATATGGTACACTGCAGATTAAAAGGGATTAATTTGAAATTTAAAATGATTTTATCTCAAAATAGAAAAGGATAAAGAACTTGCATATTGAACTTAATCCTAGGGTCCACTTAATGGCTTAATGATAAAGTGCTCAACATCTAACCATTAAGCCATTAATCCTAATTGACAAGTATCACAAGCTGATTAAATCTAGGTGAAATAAGGATAAAAGATAAAATATGCAAATTTTTAAATAAAATGTCATCTTAATTCAATAGTCTAACTATTGAAAATGCACAAATATTTCAAATCTGTTGAAAAGGGTATGCACAAGAGGAAGAGTTTGATTTGATGGTTGAGGGGGCAAATATTATCCAAAATACCAAGTATCATATACTTTCAGAAAGGTCTCTAAATGAGGAATTCATTTTTGCAGTCCATTTTGATGCAGGATCAAACTAGTTTGAACAGAATGAAGAAACAATGACTCGGCTTAAATTTGGGAAAACAAAGAAGACATTTCTACAGATAAAATCAGATTTTTGAGCAGTTGTAAAAGGTTCAGTTCAAGATATTTTGGAGAAGGGAAATGTGTTGAAGGGAGGATGAATCTGATGGTTTTTCTCTTTCTATTTATGCAGATTTCTTCCATTGTTACATGGTTCCAAATCCTGGTCTCCATAGTGAGTTGCAGAGTACTGGCTCCAAGGATGTCCAATTATATCATGGTTCCATTAGGGATATAGTTTGTTGATTATACCAGTTTTGCATTGAAATAGAATAGAATGTCATTGATCCTTTGCAGCTTACTGAAGCGGTATATTCCTGATTGCAAATCTGTGTACAACAATGTGATTCTTCACACTAATATGAAAATTTCAGATTCAAATCTCTCCTTGGTGTCAGTCTTGTGAAGTCTGAATTTTCTGATTCTTTGCATGGAGTTTATCTGTGTATGTGTTATCTTTCTTAGTTCTTATCTAGGATCAAATTAAATGATATTGTAGATGTGACATAGTTTCATTCAGGTGTCTACAAGAGGATTTTGTAAGTAGTATTGATCTGGATTTATTGTGTTTATGGCTTGGAATCTCTGACATAAGTTGATTGTTGTATTTATGAATTTGGTTAAAAGGGATTGCCCAATGGATAAAGTATTGATCATTGAGTATTATCTCCTATATTAATGCATATCTAGTTAAGTCTTGCCTATGTTATGCATTTAAAGAAATAAACACTGAATATTTGAAGGTTTTATGTGGTTTTTGGTTGTACTAATCTCATGCTCGACTTCAAGGTCGATGTTCAATGGGTGATTAGTCGGTCACCTAGTATCTCTCGATCATGTTGAAGCCTTTGTGATTGTTTCTTATTGATGCCAAATAGAGTATTGAAGGAATTGAAGGGTGTCCCCCATTGGTTTTGCAGAACCTAAAGCATAGAAGGATGGATCCGCATCCTTGTTAATTGGTCCTTTTCAGTCTTGGTTGGATATCGGGAGTTGGCTACTCTATAAAATCTATCAGAAAGTGAAAAGGTTTTTGTTCAATAATCACAACATAAAAAAGAACCAACAAAATGGTGACTCTATTGGGGAGTTGAAGTAATTTTCACTAAATAATTCGGGTTTATTAAGTTGAGCTAGACTCCTGGCCTGTTTGTTTATAAATCCAGTCATTTCTACCATATCCATTTGAGGATAGAGTTCATAAAGTTTGTAAATTTGAAAGTTCTTCAGATCCTAATTTTTAGCCTGGTTGTTGTTGTTAAAAGAATTCTGAATATCTTCTTTATGAAATAAATGTGTTAGATCCAATTGACTTCCTGAAAGTCTGCTATCTTTGTTTGAATCCCAACTTGTCCTTGTTCAGTTGATGTTTTATTCATTCTCACAATAGTGAGTGGTAACTTTGAAATATCTCTGCACCAGTGTGCATTTAATAAATAAATTTGATGATTAGTGGGAGACAGTTGCAGCAAGGATTTAGCAGATGCTCACAAGATTCAGTGGTGGATCGACCAAAATCAGAAAGAAATAAAGAAGGACAACAACAAGATAATTATCCAGGTAATCCTCATTTTCTTTGAGAAAGAATCAAGTCTTGTTTCCCTATCAAGTGATAGAAGCACTAGTTAAAAGGGAAAAGTATTTAAATATGGTTTGCATACTACTATGTTGTTAGTTCCAGCTTTCATCTTTGGTTGTGGTATGCAAGTGGTTTGAAAAGTTTGTGTTACCATATTTTCACTATGCGATTCAAATTGGTAGGGCTGCTTTCATCCCTGATATTTATGGTGAATTAAGGTTGTTGTGAAGTTTGAAAGCTGACTGGTTTGAATGTTTAAATCTACTGTCATATTTTAAAAGAAATAAAGTTGCTTCCTCAAATTATTAAAAATGCAGATTTTTGTTATAAAGTACAGATGTTGTTCAAATTTACAGTTGAAAGCAAAAGAACAACATTTAAATTAGCCACACAAGCAATGGTTTCTTTTAAAACAGAAGAAACTGGAAATGCGTTCTAATTATCAACAAAGGATCATTTCATTAAAAGATATTCAAATGGAATACATTTTTCTCAGAACAACAACCACACAGCCCGTGGTTTTAGGATAATGCAAGCATGCATGTCAAAATCAGAAGTGTAAAGAAATACAGGAGCTGTTTTCATTTTCATAAATGAAAAGAAAAATCAATGCAAGAGGGATAAGGGTTAGGCCCCCCCATTGCCTAATTTTGTTGTTGTGCTTCTGAATGTTGTTGCTTGCTGGAGGTAATCACATTTCTGGACTTGCATCCATGATTCACCTGCAAAAAAGAATAAGGAAGAGAGGGGTCAGTTCGGATGAACTGAGCAATGGAGAAAACTAACTCTTATTCTATTATGACTAATCTCTATTCATTAACAAAAATGCAAGACAGCAATACAGAAAGGCATATTCAGAATCAGCAAGGAAGGGGGAAGGTGTTTTGATTAATGTTGTTTGCTTCATGTTCAGGTGCAGGTAAGAAGACTAAGTAGGTTTTTGAAAGGACGCACATAAGCTACAGGTGCGAAACTTTCCAATCGAAGTTGTGTAGAGGCGAAGAACTAAAGACTAATTAAGGAGGTTGTAGAGGGGGCATACATATGTTATAAGTATGGGACCTTCCGACTGAATTAATGATGCTGTAGAAGACTGGCTGTTGAAGGGACATGACATTCTGTTATGAAACCTTCTGGCCCTAAATTAATCATTCACTGCGACCAAAGGTTTTCCATCTCATTTCAGAATTTTTAGAATTGCTACAGGTGATAAAATTGCTACAAGATTGTTGGAAGAGGTATTTTCCTACTCTGTTACAGAATACTGTTTTGGCAAAAAGATTGGTTGTCATATACATATCAATTTTGCATTCAAAGATGTATGACATGTCAAAATTAAGAAAAGAAACAGCAACTCAAGCTGTCTTTTAGAAGAGACAGTAGGACAGATGTTTAAAAGAGGAGCGAACATCAAAGCAAAAAGGGGGCAGCATTATCAGAGGGTGCAAAGCAGTTTCAACAATGTTATATGATGCAAGCGGATCTCAAAACAATGGTGATGTAACTCCAAAAAAGAGACAGATGCTTCGAAGGAATGTGGCAGGTACACCATTCACAAGTTATTATCATGCTAGCAAGGGAGATCATATTCAGAATAAGATGTTTCAGAACAGTAAGCAGAATACTCAAAGTGCTCAGAATGAGATGTTTTAGAACAGCAAGCTTTCAGGTGGATTTATTATGGAGATATCATCTACAAAGGAAACGGTGCATGACAACATTCATTTCCAACCTACACTAATTCTTGCAAAAGGAAGAGTCAGATTTGTTTTCAAAACGTGCATTATGTGAAAGATACCAAATGAATTGAGACAACTACCTGATACTTCAATATGGACCAAGTTCAAACAGAAATCAGAATTAAGGATATGAGATGTCCAGATTGTGGGAGTTCAATGGGTCATGTTGGTGTTCTTTCAATAATACAAATATGACAAGCTGGATAAATCTTTCACTGTTCAGTAATGAAAAACTATAAACAGTGTTAGAAATTATTAAAATGGAAACACAACAATAATCATAACGAAACAATTGTAAGATTTTTGTGTTGTTGTTACAAGCAAAAGAAAAGAGGTGTTACATGCATAGAGAACAGAAAGAAGAAAGCCACACACAGATTTTCTTTTTGAGAAAAATGCAGAAAACTTCAAATGAAAGACACGACTTATTGCAGGAAAGAAGATCATTTCTTTTTTTGTTTAAATTTTTCATTACAAAGTAACTGATCAATGAAATTTGCAAAATTCCAAATGAAGAGTGAAAGTGACAGCAGAATAAGAAAAGCAGAGATCATGTATTTATCCTTTCAAAGCAGGAGTATGCGTGAGTTTTTCATATTATAGAAGTAGGTTTTATTGAGCAAAGGGAAAGAGGAGTTTGAAACCCTTAGTGTTCATTTTTAAGAAAATGGGGCCAAAATTTTATCTACATCAGAGCTTGCTTAAACAGAATAGGGAAAAGGGAGAAAGGTGAAGCATTACCTATCATTTTCATGGCAGATTAAGAAGATTTTTGTGAGAGCCGAGCTGTTAAGCATTAAATCTGAACATCACCATAGAACATGTGCATATTTTGAAGGAAAAAACACAGGTAACTGATGGCAGCCCAGCCATGAAAAGAACAACAGCAGAAATAAATCATGGCGGCATAAAGCATAGCAGCAGGAAATAGCATTGTTCTTTCCTCCAAACCCCAACCTCGTGGTGGTAGAACAAGCGGTAGAAATACAACAAGATTTCCGTCAGCTCCAAAACCCTCCATGGCGGCCAGCAGAGAGTAGATAACAACATCATCATGACAAGAAGAAAAGCAGCAATGTTTCCAAAAAAGAAAGAAGAAAGCTTCAGCAGCCATGGCAACAGCAGAGCAGCATTTTTTCCTTTCAAACCCTCATCCTTCATGGCGGCAGACAAAAACTCCCGAAATGCAAAGTGTCGAATGAGTTTGTTTTTAGGTTTAGATTCTTACTTCATTCAACGGATTTCAACCTTGTTTTAAAACAAGTTTATTTTCGTAAGGAGTAAGGATTTTATCCTTTTCATTTTGTCTAGTTTTGCACTCGAACCATATCATGGTCATGTTAGACTTTAGATATTTCTTTTACATAAGGTGTATTATACTATATGAATAATTTATAAATAAACTATAAATAATGTTTATTAAATATAAATTATACATATAGTATAATGTATGTTATATAAAAATAGTTATAGTTTATTTATTTAGTCTATTCATTATATTAAGCATATATTATAAATATTAATTTTGTTTTAATATTTAATATTAAGTAAGACTTCCACTAGTGTTACTTAAAATATTAAATATTAAAGTAAGAATAGTATTATAATATACGATTAATATAATGAGTTTACTTTATAAATTACAAGTAGTCTCAAGTAATTTATTTATTTATTAAATAATAGATTATAATAAAAGATAGCTAATTTTAAAATGGATCAAATTATCCATTTTTTTTAAAATTAAATATCTTATATACTATAATTATTATCTAATAAACAAATATGTTTTCTTAGGATCTCCATTTATTTAATTATTTAAATATTATCGATTATACTTAATATATTCAATATTCTAAAAGAATATTATACTATTCATTTTAAAATATCAAATATAGTAAACATAATTGATTAATAATTAAATAATTAAATAAATAAAGTTTTTTTTTGGGAGTCTTGCACATCTTCATTGTTAATAATAATAATATTTGTCACAATTATAAGGCAATGTTATTAATTATTCTTAAAGTGCAATAGGAAGTTTTTCTAGAGTCAGACCTTAGTTGGAGTTGCATTTTTAAGAGTTACCGTCAGTTAGCTACTTGCTTCACACTTGTCAAAAGGGAGTTTTCTGTTTGTTATCAGTTCTTGGGGGCAATTGAGGACCTGTTTACAGCATCTGAGGCCTTGTTGGAGTTACTTGGGAGTTGTTCTTCAGTTGGCATCAATTGGAGAGCCTTTTGGGAGCAATTCAGTTACAGTTCATGCAGTTATGCCCCTCTTTTTGTGGGATTTTTCCTTCTATCCAACCTCCTCACATTTTTGCATAATTTTGGGAGTTCAGGAGCAATTGGAGGAGCAGTTTGAGTTGGTTTTCAGTGACACATCGCTTGGGGAAGTTCTGACAATAGTTGTACTTCAGTTTCTAGCAGTTTGAGGCCTCTTTTTGAGGAGTTTTTCCATGCATCCGACCCCTTCTATTCAGTGGGATATATCTTGTACTTTGACCTCATTATTCAGGGGCTCCTTCTTTTTGACCTCTTTTTGCACATTGCAGCAAGAGGCATTATTGTAAGGAAGCATCTTTGTAGCAGATCCATTGAGTTATACAGATTTTTTATACCTTCTCAGCTATTTTTCTGTGTTATGTTTGATTGTGAGTATCGATTCCATCATCGTGTTTATGACCTTTGTGGATTAGTTTTCCTTCAAATTTTAATGCAAAAAGTGATGTCTCATAGCGTAGATTTGTGATTGTGTTTACCTTGTTTCCAAGTTATTAAGTTGTGAAAACGTTCTAGTTTTCCTCTTTGTTGTTGTTAACAAAAAACATGTCATAGAGTTATTTTTGCAGAGTTCATCTAGCTGAATATTGTGTTTCAAATCATCTGTATTAGCCTCTTAGGTTTTGCTGCAGCACTGATTTTGGTGAATCACCTCAGTAGTTTAGTTTTGTTTCAAAGCATATCCTTCTACCCCTTTTCCTCCTCAAGAGAAAGTTTAGGTGATCACAAGGAGGTAGCCGGCCTATGATCCAGAGACTCGTCCCCATTCACCACAGTGGGAATGTTTCCATGTTTCAACAGGATTGCAAGGTTTCAAACTTTGCATCACGGGTGCAATCCTGATTGACAACAGTTTGGCCAAGTTCTTTATGGTCAAACTGAAGTGTTAGTGAGGACATTTGGGAATGTATTTTGTTTATTTCAAGCCTTGTGTATGTTAAGAGTAACCATGCCCAATAAAATGTCTTAGAAATATAGTAAACAAGGTTCCAGTATTAATTTGTATGCATCCTTGAATTTCAATGGCATTTCGGATTACCCGAATCTTATTCTATCTGAAATTAGAAAAAAATTTCCAAAGTTCAGTGGTATAAAAGAGGAATCGGCTGAGAAGCATTTGAATGAATTCATTAATATGATAGAGGATTTTGATTTTGTCCACGAGGATACCATTATGAATTTGTTTGCACAGTCTTTAACGGATGAGGCAAGAGAATGGTTCTCATTTTTGTTACCACAATCTATCAACTCATGGAAAGAATTGGAAGAAGCATTCAATGAACAATACAAGGAATGGGTTAGTGAATATGATTTGATTGCTGATTTATTTGATACTCATTTTGAAGATAAGGAGCTGGTATGTAATTTCAATCTCAGATTTATGAAGACATTGTAGAAAATTCCTGAGAAGTGTAGACCTCAAGTTGCCATGGCTTTGGTTATATACTTGTGTGCATTTGATAAAAAGATGAGTTACAAGCTGAGAGATAAAGAACCTTAGAATTTATATCAATCATGTCAGATGGCAAGGGACATTGAAGGAATGATGAAGTTTGGTTTCATGAGAAGTCATAAATCTGAACATACAACTTCTTTTGGGACCGCATATAGGACTGAATATAAAAGTGCAAAATCTCCATGGAATTCTCAAAATGTTGGTGAGTTTTCTGCCCCAAATGACACAAAGATAACAAATAAAAATCAGATTGAGAATACAGATTTCAAACAGCAGTATAAAGTTTCTGTTGATTCCTCTTCACACATTCAATTTCAAGTTGAGACAGAGGTAAAAGAGCAAGTAAGGGATGAGAGTCTTTTAGCAATAGAGGTTCAAAGACAGCCTTCTAACGATCATGTAAGTGACAAATTTATTGAAGATATTATAAATGTTGATTCACATAATTACCAGCACGTTGCTCCAATTCTGGATTTGTCTTATGAATCTCCTAGCAATGTTGGTTATCTTTCTCATGAGGCTGATGTTGAGCCAAGAAGTTTTATAATATGCTCAGAAGGAGTGGATAAGTCTCAGCATGTGTTTAATCCTTCTCTATGTGTCCCAAATTTTCTCTATGAAAAACCAACTGATGTGTCCCAAATTTTCTCTATGAAAAACCAACTGATGTGTGTATGTGTGAATCCAAACTTGCAAATAATTATGTATGTGATGTGTCAACATAAGAGCTTCTTCACACAGTTGGTGATGTTCCTTTTCAACATTCTCATCAGAAAGATGATGATTCAGATTTTTCTCTCATGGATGAGGATAAATGTGATTTTGAAAGTGTTTGTGGATATAATGAAGCTCTTAATCCACTCTTTGATGGAGAATTAGATATGGACCAGCTAATACTTTGCTTTTTAGATTTTGAGAAAGGTTTCCGTGTGGTTTCTTATCCTTTGTATGAGGACATGGTTGAAAGTGTTGGTTCTTTT
Source organism: Thuja plicata (assembly GCA_018584345.1). Classification (NCBI taxonomy): domain Eukaryota; kingdom Viridiplantae; phylum Streptophyta; class Pinopsida; order Cupressales; family Cupressaceae; genus Thuja; species Thuja plicata. The sequence goes on from MU223105.1 coordinate 2,007,452, forward strand.
TTATGCTGTGATTACTAAACAACAACCCTTTCACCCTTTGATGTTTTTTAAAGAGTAGCCAACTCCCAGTATTCAACCAATACTAAAAAGGACCAACTACCAAGGATGCGGATCCATCCTTCTACACTTTAGGTTTCACAAAACCAAGGGGGGACACTCTTCAATGCCTTTAATACTTTGTTTGGCATCAATCAGCAGAGATCTCACAATGGCTCAATATGAACGGGAGATACTAGGTGATCGGCTAATCACCCATTGAACATCGACCTTGAAGTGGAGCATGAGATTAACACAACATCACAAACCACATAAAACCTTTAGATATGTTAGAGTTTATGTTTAAATTGCAGAATATAACTAGGATTGAACTGAAAATGCATAGGTATAGAAGATACTAATCATCAACCAGTGCTTTATCCATGGGCAATGTCCTTTAACCAAATTTAGAAATGCAGTAATCAACTATTGTCAATGATTTTAAGCCATAAATACAATCAATCCAAATCATTTCTACTTATAGAAATCCTCTTGTAGACAACCGAATGAAATTATGTCACATCCACAGCATTATTTAATATGATCCTAGATCAGAACTGAATAATGATAACACATACATAGGTGAATTCCTATGTAGAGAATTAGACAATTCAGACTTTACAAGACTGACACCAAGGAGAGATATGAATCTTGAATTTATGTATTATGTATGAAAATCATATTACAACACACGAATTTGCAATCAAAAAATGCATGTTAAATAAGTTGTAAAAGACCAATGAAATTATATTCTAGCTCCAGCAAAACTAGTACAATAACCAAGCTATATCCCTAATGGAACCATAAGAAAATTGGAATCTCCTGGAGCCAGTACTCTGCAACTCTCTGTGGAGACCAGGATTTGGAACCAAGTTGGAGCCAACAAAAAGAATTGGAACTCCGCAACAATGGAAGAAATCTGCATAAGTTGACAAAGAGAAACCATAAGATTCCTCCTCATTTCAACACCTTTCCCTTCTCCCAAATATCTTCAACTGATCAGTCTCAACTACTCAAAAAATCTGATTTTATCTGCCGATATGTCTTCTTTGTTTTTTCCAAATTTAAGCTGACTCATTGTTCCTTCATTATATTCAAAATGATTTGATCATGCATCAAATGGACTACAAAAATGAATTCCTCATTTTGAGACCTTTCTGGCAACATATGATACTTGGTATTTTGGACAAAATTTGCCCCCTCAAGTCAAACTCTTCCTCTCGTGCATACCCTTTTCAATAGATTTGAAATATTTGTGCATTTTCAATAGTTAGACTATTGAATTAAGATGGAATTTTATTTAAAAATCTTCCACCTTGTCACCTCGTTGTCTACCCAGCTGTCACCTTTGCCACATGCCCCAATGGCTTAATCGCTTTTACATATCATCCCTACAACTTTATCGACAAGTGATTAAGTCATTCCTCAATTCTTGATCGCCTCAGGATCCACGCCCAACCTGCAAGCATCTCCGCCATGTCACCTTTGCGAGTGCCACCAAAATTTGGGTCTTCATCCTTGGGCATGCTTCCCAATGCATCCACCACTTGCACGTGGAGAGCCTTTGGGATTTTTCTTCATATTTCCATCTGTGGCCTTTTGGTTATAAACACATATATCTCCCTTTGCACTATGAATGTGGGATTAATGCTTTTAGTTTTCTAAAGATTTCTCTACATTTTACACCAAAATTAGTGGGGCCCACTGCGCATTAATCTCTCCAACCTTCACAGTCTCCAAGATCTCTTTCTCTTTACTTCAAATCATATACTGAGCGCTTTAGTATATAAACATTAGAAGAGCACACCGCCCCATACATGTGGGATAATGCTTCTGAAGATTTTTAAAGCTCTGTGCATCAAAACTGTGCCTAATGCCCCTACTAAAATATGGATAGGCAACTAACATTCAATTTTTTGTTTCATTCTTCCTTCTATTCCATCAGAATGCACCTACTGGATGTGATCGAGGAAGGTGAAGACCAGAGTTCGGTTCACCATTCATTGGTTCAAAATCCATCATTCCACAAACAAATGAATATTGATAGCCATTTGAGCTTAAAATAGTTGAGAAAAGGAGTGATTCCAGCATTTGATTGATCACCATCTTTGGGTAGAGTCGGGAAAACAAGAGGAGAATAGGAAGGTCTGCAGGTGAGTTCCACATTTTACATAATTAAAAACCATTACTCTGCATAGCATGCTCCAATCATGGCTTGTACAAGCCTCCTTCTCTAGATATTTGTGCAGACTTTGGTTTGAAATGCATTCGCCAAAACATGCACATTAATCCTCTTCATGATCCTGTGCAATCTCTTCCTTATCACTTACACTGTGCATCCTACCTCTATACATTTCCTACGCTGCTCACTGCATTTTGAAATCCACTCATTTTAAATTGGTTGAAAATATTATCAAACATGTCTGAAAAACTAACTGCGCTGGCCTCCAATGGATATTCACTCCTCCTAAATAGCGCGTGGGCTTTCTCCAATGCTGTGTAGATTTTCCATTTCATAAACAATGCAGTGCCCCTCCTTTTATTAAAGCATTGCCTATCCTCCATATTTAGCGTCGGCTCTTGTTTATATGTTGTGTTGACTTTGTTAATACATTTGTCATTTTTAAATGTTTTGACTTCCTCTTTCAATCACGCGTGGAGTCCTTTATTTATTGCGCAGGCATATGTGGGAATAGAGTTGTCAAAATGGCTAAATCGCTTTACCCATACCCTCACACAATTTTTCATCATATTTTCTTGAAAGCTTTTGAGAATAATCATTAAATCCATTTTGAGACTCTATGTCTTGCACAATGTTATGCTTAATATATAACCTCCTCTCTTGTTTCCACGTTGACATTTCAATTCTTTACAACTGCAAATTGCATGAGCTTAATTTGAATGCTCTCTTTCATCCTTTATTTGTGCGAGCTCCTCCAGACACTCACTTTCCATTAGCATCATCCTCCAGTACCATCTCCTTCACAAACAAGAACTCTGTAATGTGGTACTTGCCAAAAAAAGGGCCAAACCCACCTCAGGACCGTGAATTCGACTTAACTCACACACCTACAGTCATGTGAGGTCATTGCTACTTTTTGAAAAACTTTATAGTTCAGGCCACAAAATTGGAAATGTTGTATAGGATTTAGGAGGAAGCTTAAGAGCATTCTCAATAATGCACCATGTTGAGCCCCACTCTTTCTGTTAATGAAAATTAATAGTGGTCTTCCCTCTTTGGGAAGATTTAGCAACTCATATCTTGTACCAAGTACCTGGGAAGAAGTATCATTATGACTTAGAGCTGTAGAATTTGATTCTTCTATTTTGTTTTCAGCTTCCCCATCATTTATGTTATTATTAAGGTGTGGTTCCTCTCCATCTGTATGGCCATTGCATCTTTGCAAGATTTCCCAAAAACCACAAATGGCCTCTGGAGACGGCCTCAAAAACTAAATGAGAAGCCTCAAAGAAATCTGTCATCTATAACTTAAAGTTAATATCCAACATATGAAAACCCATTCAAAGGAGATTGCACAAAAAGACTTGAGCCAAAAAATATCACTGATCAAACATGGCCTCTTGAAAAAACTAATTCTATCTGCACCGCCAATCTGCACAAATCACCTTCAAAACTAACTTTGAAAACTCGTCATCTGAAACCTTCATGATTCAGAATCTTGGGTATTTATTCACTCACATACAAGGAAAATGAATCCACAATTAGCTCACTCAGAAAATCATAAGGTGAAAAACCAACAAACACCAAAGCCAACCTATTAGAAACATTCTGGAAGAAAATAGTGAAAAATGCAGAAGTCTGATTTTGAAATGGCTTAAGAAAGTGACCAGACGGATTGGTAGAGATCCAAAAATATTAAGAGAGATTCACTCCTAGGTCTACAATGTAGAACAACCCTCAATTATTCTTAACCTTGAACCGGATGCAAACTGGGAGACCTCCAAGTAGGTCACTTAAAATATGGACTGTGCACATTCAATGAAACTTAACAAATTGCAAATGGAAAGGCTCTGGAAAAATGATCAAACGAGCACATGGGGGGCTAAAAATGGACATGTATACTCTCTCACATGCCTAAAACATAGTGCAAAAACCCTCATGCTATGAGCATCAACCGGTCATAAAAATAGAACCTCCAAAGTGAGCCACTTTATAAAATTTTGGAAAGACACAAATGCAGATGTAAAATTTGCACAGACTGCCTTTGGATTCCTCTTTCAAAACATAACAGAGTAGCTCCTAAATCTTTGAAACTTTCCAAGTTGGTAAAATATCACACATGGAATGCAGATATCCAACTCACTTATTATGACCATCAAGTGGCATCAAGAAACTAAAATGCAAAGTTGGCCTCCTGGGTGACTGGTTACTCAACACAGAAAAATGAATAAATGTCACTCGGATTTGACTTGTTTAAACCATCAAATGAATACCTTATGGTCTAAAACTCTAGATACAGGTTCAATTTCACATGGAGAAAATAAATCTTCAATTATCTTATTCTGATCATCAACTGGTAAATTAGTATGAGTCCCCAAAGTCAGCCCTTTACCAACTTCTCATTTCAAAACATAGTGAAACTGCATAAATCAAGTTTGGAATTGGCTGAGAAAACTAAGCAGATGGATTGGAACAAGCCTGAAAAACTTTATGGGACAACCTTATCATTATTACAATATAGGGTAACATTCAATTGTCCATTCCATTGAACCGGGTGTAAAATTGTAAGACCTCAAAGTAGGTCATTCTACAAATCAGCATTTCACACTCTGAGAATCAACATTAATTGCAAATGGAATAGTTTGGGCAAACTTATCATATGAAATCCTAGGAATATGCAAATAGAAACAGATCTTCTCTCTCATGCCTAAAAAACCTCATACCTATCCTTATAACATGAAAATCCATTAGTTCAAAGATGTAAACATGCAAAGTAGGCCATTTGCTATAATCAGGAAATATGCATAATGCAAATTTAAGTGAACACCTTTAAACAACTGTCTCCAAAAAATATCAAATCTGAATTTTGAAAGTTGTGACTCATTTCATCTACCCCGTGAAAGGTTTTTTACATGTTCCCCAATCAGTATCTTATGAAAATCATCAGGTCACATTTTAATTGCACTCAAAGGTAGGCGTTCTTCAAAGTTTTCAGGGGTACTCACCTTGGCTTAGAGAAAATTTTGAATTGGTCACTCGAAATTTATGCCAAATTTCAGAGTACCAACAGTAAGTTCAGTTGGTTTGAATGATATACCAGATTATGAAAAAAAAAATATAGGGACCAGGATGCAACATCTGATTCAGTATCCTTCTCTAATGATCAATCTTCTTCTAGTATTGATTTTGAAGATTCTTTAAGATTGGAAATGAATGAAGTTTCTTATTATGAACCAAGTCTAAAATCAGAAGTTACAACTCAAAATCATCTTCTAGAATATTGGTCTAGTATGTATGGGGTTGAGTGTGAGAATCCTTTCTTTGATGTCCAAGCATTCGTCGAGGTAAATCATTATGATGTTGATTATGGGGTTGAGTTTGAATGTTTCAAATTTCCATTGCAGCTAGTTGAGTATTTATTTGAGCATGTCAAGAAGATTGATAATGAAGAATATCATGTTCCATATGAATCTTCACCATGTTTTGAATGAAAAAGGATATTTTTTAGATTATGGATCTTTTCAGCCAATGCATGATTTGGTTATGCTACAAGATGATATGTGTGATAACAACGAGAAGTGTGATAATGGCATGAATTGTACAAAGAATTTTCAGAATGGTCAAATGACAGAATCAATTTATCGAATTCCTGAATCAATGCTTTGCAACATTTTAATTCAAATCAATTTCCTTGATCAAATTGTAATCAATTCAATTATTTCAATATTTCCTAAGGTTTGATCATTTCATCAATTATCTTATTTAATTAAAAGAAAACAATTCCTTTTTATTAAATAAAATAATCTTATTAAATTAAAATTCCTTTTTAATTAAATAATCTTATCTTATTTAATTAAAATCTCTCTTAATTAAATAATATTATCTCATTTAATTAAAATGTCCCTTATAATTAAATTAAATAATATTATTTAATTAAAAGAAAATCCCTCTTTGAATTAAATAAAACCCCCACATGAGGGTCTTTTCGGCTCCCAGAAGGTAACCGGGGTCAGTTTTAGTTACCCAACTTGGTACCCTAGGGGTTAGGGGTCATTTTCAGTTATTAATGAGCCTCTAAACTCATTTAATACTCCTCTAAAGTGTCACTTTCAGACTTGAGCGAATTTTGAAGAGGAGTGTAACCTTGGTTAACCTCTCTCTTCTTCCAAGTTTCATTTGACTCCACCCATGGAGAGTTTAGGCAAGTGGGTAGTTAAGGGGTGGTTAGGGTCACCTCACCTTTGGGTTAAGCCTTGATATTGTTGGAGTTTTGCCTATTTAGGGAAGGATTTGGGATGAGTTGAGTGTTCACCCACTCTCTACCCTTAGAGAAAGAATTCAGTTTGAAGGAGCTTTTGGAGAAGAAGGATACGAAGGATACCTTGTCATCAAATTTCAGTCCACCTTAGCTTTGGATTAAGGTTGGATCACTTAGAAGTAAATTTTTTTTTTTTATGTTCATGTGTGTACTTGAGTTTGAAACTCCATTAATGGATTCCTATGTATTTTTGGAGTTATTTTCAAAGTTGAAATTTATTGTTTTGTTTTTATAGTGTTTTATTTTGTGTTGGATTTTGAATGGGTATCTTCAAGGCACACTCACCCTTGGGAGGGCAGAGTAACCTTGAAGGGGTAGTAGAAAACTATTCCTGTTAGTGTAGAGTCTCCCATGTGTGGATGGAAAAACATGGGGTAACATGATACCCATGATGCCAAGAAGGGCCTAAGGGTACCTAGGGGGCATAAGGACGTTATCTCATGACTGCATCTTGTGTAGATGGTCATATCAGGCCCATGCATGGCTTGTGTTTTACATTACTAATATTTGGTTTTCTCCTATAGTGAGTTCTACCACTACCCCTATTTTTAAGAAGGCCTCTTGGAGACCTTCATCATGTTCAAACATATTTAGGAAATTTTTCTTGTTAATGGGATTTCTGTGAATGTGTTTTGTTTGTTAGTAGAGTTTTGCTTGTTTTGTATCCTGTTCCAAATTGGATCCCCAAGCTTGGGAGTGGCCTTGTAAAGGCCTAGGTTGGGAGGTGAGCCTCCATGGTCAACCTCGTCTTTTCATCTCTTTAGATGGGCCTATGAGCTTGGAAACATCTTTGTGCTAAGTTTTGGGATTGGAAAAAAGTCAAATTGTTACCATGCACTAAAACCATGGGGATTAAGTTGTAATTTTTATTGAAGAAAAAAAATGGGGAATTTTAATGTTTATGTGATGTTGATCTTAATTTGTAATTAAAGTGGATATTTGAAGATTTTCATTGTAACCTTTTTTTTTTTTTTTGTAATCCTCTTATCCATGCTATAATGTGAAGATCTATTGGAAAATGTAAACATACCTTATTTGCAAAATGAAAGAGATTTTGAGTATCAAATTTGTATGTTCTTTGTTCACGTTGGAGATATAAAATAAAATTTGGGCAGTTATGAGTAAACTTATTTTCTTCGTTATTTAGATTTATCATAGTTCATTAATCTTTTGAAGAATTGATAAGTTGCTGAATAAGTACATAGTAAATTTAAACTTAATGTTTTCTTTGTGTTCTTGAGAAACAATAATAAAAAGAAAAATTCCTTTATACTTTGATAATTCTAGAAATTTTACAAAAAAAACAAAATGCATGAAATTAAATGTTCTTTCCACCAAGTTGTGGAGTTTAAATTATAACTTCGAATGATCAAATAAAATTAAAAAAGGTGCTCCTAATATGCCCTTGTTCTAGAAAATACAGACCTAAAACCTCACCTGTCAAAAATATTATATTTTATGGTTATAGTGTGTTTCATATATATATATATATATATATATAT
>MU223105.1:2024667-2044558 GCA_018584345.1 Thuja plicata
ATTATATGATCTACTATGCACATGTTTTGGATTTTTCTTATGCAATAAATGAATGCAATCTACCATGCACAAATTTTTTGAGTAATGCATGTGTTAGTTAGAAGGAAGTTAGTTTGGAATGTGATCTATGGGATTGATTGATAGATAAGGAATGTTAGAAATGAAATTTTTGATTTTTTGATAGATATGATTTGATGGAAAGGATGAGTGTCCCAAGTCATTGCCCATGTTCCCAATATTTGTCATCATTGCATCTTTTTTTATTTTTCTGAAATTTTGAAGAGCGTTGAATGATCCAGATCACCTACCACCTAGATACCGCCACGACCTCTTGATAGTAGAAGGAGTAGAGAGATTGAATAGAAAGAGAACCTAGTGCACCCAAATATTGACCATCTAGGTTCAACTATGTTCCTTGTTTGAAAAGAAAGAGAGCCAAAAGCACACAGATATTGACCATCTGGATACCGCTTGTCCTTTGAATTAATCTAAAATAAAGAAACCAAGATAGAACTCCTATGCACCCAGAGTCCATCTAGATAACAGTGTGAGCTCTTGATTTTCGAAAGGGAAAGCCAAGCAAACAAGATAGAACTCCTATGCCCCTAGATTCCATCTGGATAGCATCGTGAGCTCTTGTTTGCAACATAAAAATGGAAAGACCGTAGAAATCAAGATAGAACTCCAAAACACTCAGAGTCCATCTGAATAGCACTGCAAGCTCTTGATTCTATAAAACCAAACAAGCAAAATAAAAGAGAAGGAATTTCTAATTCTTTCCCAAGGTTAAGCTCAGATCGTGGACCTGCGCGACTGCCAGATAACGGACAGCACCTACCGCATTTATCCTAAATGACCATGGCCCTGAATTCAAAGTGAACATTCAACATACAACAATCAAATAAAATAAGTCATGATCTATCATAGCTACTCCTTTCACATGGTGGATCCTGGAGTAGTGTAAGAACATAACCACGAAATATAGACTGACTTCTGACTGACTTGACTGACCTAGTCAACATTTTTGGCTAGTTCCTTGATGCAGTTGGAATCTCTTGATTGGCTCGACTCTTTGGATAGGCTTGATTGGCTTGATTGCTTAAGTGTGTCTGGTTTCAGTAATAGATTACTCATATAAGACTGACCTATCTGGTTTGAGCGTATCCATCACTGTGTAAGATTATTGATATGATTTGATTGATTGATTGCTTTGATCATGTTGGCAGTTGATCAAGCTGTGTCAGATGGGCCCAATGGTGGTTCACAAAGCTCATGATTGTGACAATTGGTAGATTGGTTTGATCATTTTGGTAGTTGATCAAGCTGTGTCAGATGGGCCCAATGTTGGTTCACAAAGCTCGTGATTGTGACAATTGATAGATTGATTTAATCATTTTGGTAGCTGATCAAGCTATGTTAGATGGGCCCAATGCTGGTTTGCAAAGCTCATGATTGTGACATTGATTGACTAGGTGTGATCGCCCTTTTCTCTCTTGATAACCGAGTTGGTTTTATTGCTTTGGATTTTGCAATTTTTTGGATGTTTTTGATGAAGATTATTTTCTCAAAACATTTTTTATCTTTTTTGGATTTTTGGATGAGTTTTCTGATTTTTTTGGATTTTTTCAGGACATTTAGAATTGCCCCCTAGTCTGGTGGACTAGTACTAACCATGGATAAGTGTTGGTTCTCAAAGGGAAATGTGCTTCTAGATATAGCTTGGTTAGTCATTCTTGCATTTGAAAACTACTCAAGCTTTTGGAGTTCATTGATGGTGTAGCTAGATTTGAACACTTGGCGCCTGTTTGCCAGGTTTTCACCAAGGTACCTACTCAATAGTGCCTTTTTGCAAGGTTTTCACTAAGAGAGCAATTTTGTTTCTCTTTACTTTTTTTCTTTTTTTATTTTTTTGTTGTCGCCAAGGCGCTTGATTGCCAGGTTTTCACCAAGGTAACATTTTATATTTTCTAATTTTTTTTGGAATTTTCTGGATATGTAGATAGGTGCCTTAACTATAGAGACCTCAAGGGTAGAACCTCTTGAGATGCATGCTATTGATGTATCCAGGGAGCTGATCTCCTTCTGGTGTTTCTAGTATGAATGTCCCACTTTGAGTAGAGTTGATAATGAAAAATGGGCCTAACCAGTTAGGCTCAAACTTTTCGGGTTTGACTCGCTCTACTTGGTTCTTTTGATTTTCCATGAGGAAAAGGTATCCTACCTCAAATGTTTGTGGCTTCACCTTCTTGTGATAGTTTCTTATAAGGCAATTTTGATAGCCTTGTAAGTGGTTGAAGGCATGTTGTCTTCTTTCATCTAGTAGCTCCAGTTCATTGAGCCTTGCTACTCTATAGTCCTCAACTATAATCAGGTTCTTCAAAGATATCATTAGGGATGGGATTTCCACTTCAAGAGGAAATACTGCCTCTGATCCATAGACTAGGGAGAAAGGAGTGGCTCCTATAGGTGTTCTCACACTAGTTTTGTATGCCCATAATGCAGGACCAAGCTGTAAATGCTAGTCTCGCCCTGATTCATTCACTATTTTCTTCAAGATTTTCAAGATTGTTTTATTTGTAGCTTCAGCTTGGTCGTTCCCTTGAGGATAATAAAAGGAAGAGAACCCTTGTTTGATATGGAACTATTCGCATAGCTCTTCAACATCTTTGTTCTGGAAAGGTGTACCATGATCTGTCAGGATAGTTTGAGGGATCCCATATCAACAGATAATGTGGTTAAGTATGAACATTGCTATTTGCTTTCCAGTGATGTAAGTGAGGGGAATTGCCTCCACAAACTTGGTGAAGTACTCGGTTGCTGCTATGATGTATTTGTGTTCATTTGTTGAAGAAGGTGTAACTTTTCCCACTAGGTTAAATCCCCACATGGAAAAAGGCAATGGTGATGTGATAGGATTTAGTTCTTGGGTTGGTGCATGGATGAGGTCTCCATGAATATGACATTGTCTACACCTTTGAACGTGTTTGTGTGCATCTGTCTCTATTATGGGCCAATAGTATCCAATGTAGATGATCTTCTTAGCTAAGTTGTTGCCACCTCCTTGGGTTTCAAAAATTCCTTCATGTACCTCATACAAATCTTTCTGGGATTTTGTGGAAGTGAGACATCGTAGTAGCATTCCGTCTAGACTTCTTCTATATAAAATAGTTGAGAGGATGGTATACCTAGAGGCTTGGCAGATGAGGGACTTTCTTTGGTTCCTAGACAAGTTGGGAGGTAAGATGCTATTTTGGAGATAGTTATAGACATCTTGGTACCATGGGGATTCAGGACCAACAAGGATGCATGCTAATTCTGTGATGAATGCCTGATGTGATGGCACCAAGAGTTGCTCCACTAGAAACTAGAATTTTGTTTTATTGCCTGGCATATCAATCAATGATGCTATGGTAGCCATCGCATTGGCAGCTTTATTATGTGCTTGTGCGACTTGCTCAAAGAAGATGTAATGGAACTTGGTGCGTAGTGTTTCCATCTGCGCTCTGTATGGTATGAGCTTCTCATCTTTGGTCGTATAATCATTTTTGACTTGATTGATGACCAACTTTGAATCTCCAAATACTTTAAGGTTCTTGATTCTCCATTGAATTGCTATCTTTAGACTAATGACCAGTGCTTCATATTCCGCTATGTTGTTGGTGCATGGGAAGTTAAGTCTAAAAGACTTTGGAATTGTATCATGATCTGGAGTGATAAGCACTATCCCTACGCCCGCACCATGGTTTGTACATGATCCATCAAAATAAATTTACCATACCTTGATCGCCGGTTGTAGTGTCATAATAGATTCGTCAGGAAAATCAGAAATAATAGGTTGATGGTCCTGAATGGGTGCCTCTGCTAGTTGATCCATGATCACTTGTCCTTTGATGGCCTTTTTTTCTACGTACTCAATGTCAAACTCACTTAAGATCATTACCCACTTCACAATTTCATCCGGTGAGTGCTGCTTTGCTTAGGAGGTACTTTAAAGGATCTATATGGGAAATCAAATTTGTTTGGTGACTCAACATACAATGTCTCAGCTTCTGGGAAGGGAAAACAACTACAAGGTATGACTTCTCAATTGGCGTATAGTTTTGCTCATATCCAACCAATGTTCTGCTTAGATAGTAGATGGCCCTCTCTTTACCTGCATCATCATGTTGTGCCAAGAGTACACCTAATGCTGACTCCATCACTAAGATATATACAGAAGCAATGGTCTACCTTAGACTAGTGGCACCAATATAGGAGACTTTAGGAGGTAGTCCTTGAATACTTGGAATGCCTATTCACATTGCTCTATCCATATAAATTTGATGTCTTTTTGCAGTAGATGTTGGAATGGGTGGCACTTATCTGCTAGCTGAGCTATGAAGCACCTGATTGATTGGAGCCTTCCTTGTAACCCTCTTAGTTGTCTTAGGTTCGATGGTGGAGGCATGTCCAATATCACTTTGACTTTCCATGGGTCCACTTCGATTCCTCTATGTGACACTATGAACCATAGTAGCTTTCCTGTTGTGACACCGAATGCACATTTCTTTGGGTTTAGACAGACCTTGAATTCCTAAATTCTGTCAAAGATTGGTCCCAATACTTATAGATGATCCTTGCAAAGTATTGACTTGGCTAGTATGTCATCCACATAATCTTCCATTATTTTGTGGATGAGATCATGAAATATAGTTGTCATAGCCCTTTGATATGTCACTCTGACATTCTTTAGACCAAATGGCATGACATTCCAACAATATGTCCCCCAAGGACATGTGAAAGTTGTTTTGTGTTGGTCCTCTGGTGCAATCCTTATTTGATTATACCCTAAAAATCCATCCATGAGTGATAGCATTTGATGTCCAGTAGTTAGATCTACTATCATATCAATGTTGGGTAAAGGAAAGTCATCTTTGGGACAAGCTATGTTGAGATCCCTAAAGTCTGTGCAAATCCGTATCAGACCACTGTGATTTGTAACTGGTACCAAGTTAGATATCTAGTCCATGTATGGTATAGGTCTTATGATCTTAGCATCCAGGAGCTTTTTTAACTCTACCTTGACTAGCAATGCAACATGGGGGTGCATCTTTCTCAGCTTCTGTTGACAGGTTTGGCTTTAGGTAGCAATAGGAGATGGTGTAGTACTAGCTATGGATCCAACCCTGGCATATCTGAGTAGGACCATGCACAATTGATCTTCCTTGCCTTGAAGAAACTGATGAATTGTTCTCTCTCCTCAAGCGTGAGTGATTTTGCCAAGTATATGTTCTTTGGGTTCTTTTCATCTCCCAAATTGACTTCCTCTATTTCTTCTACTAATAATGTTGATTTCTCCTCTGTCTTGGGGAGGAGTTCCTTCTTTCCATCTTCTAGCGCCCCAGTGAGGTTTTCGCTAGAAGATACGTCTTGTTTTAGCTTTTTGTCATTCTTTTGCTCTTTTTTCTTTTGTGGACTGGAAAGAGGAGCTTCCTCCTCAAAATATGTCACTCTGTCAAGGTTAATGGAGAAGCCTGCCTTGTGGTCTCCTGATGGAATGCCTTCTCTAAGTCCCATGAAATGACCTATAGCCTCATTGTTCTCGAAGACATCTAAATCAAGTGGTCCTTGTTGTTCCCACTCTATGAGCTCTGGGTGTACAAGACATATACTTTCATGGTTGTTTGACTCTAGTTGACTGAAAGGGACTAAAGATATGGTTCCTACAAAACTGGACTATGATGTGGACGCACCACTTGAGGTCTGATAAATGACATGCTTGTCTATGCAGGGTTGTTTGGTGATGGATAGTTGGTCAAATAAGTCTTCTAGGTTTATGATAGTGTCTGACCGAGGGGAATAATCTGGGATTGACAGTTCAGAGTCGTGAAGGGATCTCCACTCATACTCATGGGAGTCAGTCTCAATAGAATGCTCATCAGATGTCTCACTTCCCTGGTTATCATCGATTTCTATGTGGAGGTCTATTTGGGCTTGTGTAGTTCCCTCTTCGGTGGGCAACAACTGTGCTAATATGTTTCTTATCAAGACATGTTCTGTGTTGTGCCCTCGGTGCATCTCTTCTATTTGTTCCTAATTAACTTGATTATTTTGGATTACAGGACTGGTTCTTAGTTGTCCATAGCCCAACCCTCTTGTGTTTCTCTAGGTTGATAGGAGAGACAATTCCATTATGCCTTGTTGTCTTGCCCCCAGCCCAATTGTACCATCGTACCCAAATCTTTGTAACATTGTGTAACCATTATGATAGTTTGATAGGGGTAGGGGTGGTCGGATTATCTCTGGTGGGTCTTGGCATAAACAGGTACTGATGTCTTGTTCAAATGACTTTTCTTTTGCTATGTCTCCCCATCAGACAAAGGTTGTGGGAGGACATTTGAATAGAATAGGCTGCAAAGTTTCTGTTGTAATAACAGGTTGTGGCATACCATAAGTTCTCAGGCTCTAAGGTATGTGCATGATGGTGAAAGCCTCTTCATACCTATACTCACCACAGCCTTTGTTGGTGATGGATATTTTTCCTGCTTTCCATGTGATATCTTGAAGATTTAAATCTGAAGAGGAGGGAACAGTTGCATTTTGGTTAATGGCTATCTTTCCTGCTATCTGCGTGACATCCTTGGGATTTGAATCTAAAGAGGATGGGATGCTTGCATCTTGGTTTGATGGTACCTGGTTATGAGTGTTGATTTGGACTGCATTACAGTATTGGAAAGGATTAGGATCTCCCTCTATGATGATTTCATCTCCCTGGTGTGGTAACTTGATGCATTGATGGTATGTCAAAGGTACGGCTTTCATTTCATGTATCCAGGGTCTCCCTAGAAGCATGTTGTGTCCCAACTCAAGGTGTAAGATTTGGAAGGGAGTATTTTTTATCATTGGACCGATACAGATAGGTAGAATGATAATACCTTTAAAGGACCGTTCCTCTTCATCATAAGCTCTGATATTTATCCTCCTTGTGACATCAATGCTTGATTATGAATAGCCTAGTTGCTTGATTAACTTTAGAGTACAAATGTTTAACCCAGCTCCACCATCAACAAGGACCCTACGGATAGCGCTTTTCTGGACCTGGACAAGTAAGTGCAAAGGATCATTATGCAGGGGTTTATGCGGTGGCGCATCACGGTCTATGAATGTGGTAGGTTTGTTAGCAGCTATATGGTTGACCATCATTTGGAAGCTCTCGAGTGTTATGTCCCTTGGGACAGCTACATTCTACAGGGCTTGGTCGAGTGACAGTTTATGCTGTGGAGATATGTGCAATAGGTCAAACATGGAGATCTGGGCAGGTGTGCACTTTAGTTGGTCCACTATTCTTATTTGTGGATCTGAGTTTGCTTTAGGATTGGTAGATATAGTAGACAAGGATGGTACTCCTTGCAAGATGACTCTAGCGCGATGTGTTGTTACAGCACATTTATTACTTTGGTGTTTGATAGTGATCGTAGCCACATGGCTATCTGAAGGATTGAGGCAATTGATAACATTATCACTGTTGGCATATGTATATTTGGCTTGTTTTGCTGGTCCACCAAACCCAGAATTTTTTCCCTTGTTGTGATCATGAAAGGTATCATTGAAAATAGTGTGATTAGTTGTGCCTTTGGTTTGGGTATTTGTCACATCGATGGTCCCTGTGTCAATCAGGTCTTGGATAGCATGTTTCAATCGGTAACAGTTGGATGTTTTATGTCCTTTTACGTGATGGAACTCGTAGAAGTCTATATCATTATACCACCTTGGTTTGTTTTCATCTTATTCAAAGTCCCTAATTTCTAGGAGAGTGATAGTGTTTGATTGTATCAACTTGTGTAAAGTTGATTCTATCAGCTCTCCCAATGGTGTGAAATCTCATTGCTGGAATTGAAACCGTGGTCTGCATTGATTCTGTTGCTGACTATTTAACACAACGACCAATTATACAGGAGGAGGTTGGTTTTGGATGTATGCTTGTTGAGTGGGCCCTGTGGGTTTTTGGTTGGCCAAAGGTGCACCTTGTAGTGACACCTTGGGTTGTGCATAGTTGACTGTCTTCACATCAATGACACCATCGCTAGTGACATTTTTGTTTTTGTTCCACCACTTAGCTTTGTCTGTTGCATTTTTGTTTGCATTCGTTTGTGTTGGATCTACAAGGATTCCTCATTTGACTAAGTTCTTCTCATAAAAAACTCCTCATTCGATGAGTTGTGTGAAGTTCGGAGCTAACTGTAACTCTGTTGTGAATGACATGTCTGGAATTAGATTGTCAACAAATATGACTATTAGGTCTTGTTTGGGCACATCATATGTTATGCAGTTTTCCATATTCCTCCATCTCTGTAGGAACTTCACAAAAGACTCTCCATGCTTCTGTTTGATATCGCAAAGGTCCTTGATGCTGACCTTGCGCTCGATGTTATGATGGAAGTGAGCTATGAACTTTTTAGCCAGTTCACCACAAGACTGAATGTCATGAGGTAAATGCAAGAACCATTCCATTGTTGGTCTGACCAAGCTTTGTAGGAACAGTCACATTAAATATGTTTCATCATGGGCGACTTCAACGCAACTAGCAAAAAACTCTCGGATATGTTCAATAGGGTTGGTATTACACCTATATTTGTTGAATTTTGGTACCGAGAAGTCATTTGGGAATGGAGACATGTGGAGAGAATGGTCAAAGGGGTATGGGTATAAATCCTCTACGGTGCAGGATTTAGTTTTCCCCTGATTTTTCATATCCATCATTTAGGTTTGAAGGGTTTGCATTTGTTGCATTAACATGTCTATTTGATATTGAGGTTGGTGTGTGAGGGCGTTCCTCTGTGTTGTAGTGGGTATGAGGTTGCGCCTCTGTGTCCCTTGAGTAGGATATAGGATTTCATCTTGGGACATGATATTTATTTCCCACCGAGTGATTTGCAAATGGGGCACATGAGTAGCCCATGGTGGGTTTTGATGAGTTTGATGTTGTGTTTGAAACTGGGGTTGATACTGTTGGGGTTGATATTGCTGCTGCTGAAATTAGATTTGAGGTAACTAAAACTGGGGTTGTTGTTGCATGGGTGGGATTTGAGGCAATTGAAGCTGGGTTTGTTTTTGCGGGGGTTGGAATTGAGGCAACTGAAGCTGGGGTTGCTATTGCAGGGGTTGGAATTAAGGCAATTGAAGATGGGGTTGTTGTTGCAGGGTTTGGATTTGAGGCAACTGAAGCTGGGGTTGCTTTTGCAGGGGTTGGATTGATGTCAGCATGGGCAAAGAGGTAGCCTTGGGTGGACATTAACTGTAAGTCATTCCTACAGAGATGGATGCATGTGGGTATGAGGTGTTGATCCCAAGACTAGTGTGAATTGACTACAATAGCGGCATAGTTTTACAACAGTTGGTGTTTGGTGGGATGGAAGGCATAGCATGAGAGCTTGATTATCCTAGCCATGAGACCAAAGGTGGAGTCATACTAGTGACCATGGGTGCACTTATTTGCGAGCCTGTCATGCTTAGAGTGGAAGATGTGTTGGCTCGGGTCGAGTCATTGGTTTGACTGGGTATAGTCTGCGTCGATGTAGGTAAGGCCAATGGTGGAAAGATCTGAGACACAACAGGTAGTATCTAAGGAGGCTGAGTAGTGTTTTGACCTACAACAGGGTTTTCGGGCCATATAGTCAATACACTGAATTCAGCGAGGAGTTTGACTCCCTTCTTTATTAGCATGGCTAAGTAACGCTCAGGGTTCCTATCTACAATAGCGTCAATTAATTTCATGGAGTAAGCATCTTGATCCACATCTTCAAGCTCTACTTCTATGATATCTTGGAAAAAGGTTGCCCCACGAGGTTGTTCAATGAATAGAGCAGAACTGGTATTCACGAAAGGATCATTCTCTTGCTATGTTTCCCAAGCGAGGAATCTGTTGTTATATGAATCATCAGGTTGATTTCTAGCCTTAGATCTTGTGTAAGGGCCTCCATGAGGTGTTTGAGACATAGTGTGGTCCAAGTTTTGTAACTAAAACAAGTGATATAAAGAAAACAAGGAAGAAGATCCTTTCTAAGGAAGTCCGAGTTATGTTTTGGACAAGGGTAATTTTAAGGACAGATTTTGATATAACTTGATCTCAAAGTGGTCATGATAAAAAGATAAGATTTTCTGACCTTTTCCTTGGACAAAGTCACTTTGATAAAGATGATGATGTTTGATATGATGAGATCAAGGTATTTTGAGTCTGAGCTTTCGCACTAACAATGTTTTTGACAATAATTGTGCTTTACAGAGAAGGGATAATCTTTAATGTTTAGAGATTCACACAATGTTCTTCATGTTTTCGTGGGATAGACACTAGTTTTGGATACCAAATGAAAATTTCTTTCAAGGTTCTTTGGTCAAAACAGGAATAAAGTATCTCTGGTCAATTGCAGTACAACTCCACCGATTGCGGCAAAGTAAGTGGTCGATTGTGGTAGTTTATCACCAATTGTGGTAATAAACAAGGTGATTGCGGCAATAAAAAAGTTCACTGTGGTATAATTCCTTCAATTGTGGCACAATGCGGGCAATTGCGGTAAAGGGGAAACAATCTCAAAAAAGACTAAAAGATTTGTATCACCGCTTTACAATTTTGATATTTCTAGAACAATGCTTCTTATTTGCAAGACAGTTGACATTGACAACCCTAGACTTTAACATGTTTGACTCGTTTTGACAGTTTGGATGTTTTTGTTTTGCATTTTTAGAAACTGATCAAAGGGACAAACACGACAGACACTATGTTTTGAAGAATGAAGACTGAAAATGTGTATATTCTACAACTTTTTCAAGTTGTGCAAGGTTATCACGAGGTCTCAACAATGAACAGGCAGATTAATCTAGGTCAATGGCTTCAGAATACAATGTTATAGGCCCAATGCTTAAATGTCTATTAGCTCACACAACAATTATCACGCTACTAGGACACGAAGGTCCACAACGTAGGTGCCCGTGTTTTTGTTGTTTCTAGGTATTGTTGTCGTGGAGTGAAGATCTCTTTCACTACAAAAATACCGTGGGAAACATATGTTGGGAATCTTGGGGGGAAATTTTGCAACCCCTTGCACTATAATAAGGTACCTGTTCAGAGGTAAAGTGGGTTGGCCTCTAATTAATCAAGGTTGTAGTAAGGGTCTCTGGTGTCTCTCCAATCAGTTTGTACGTGTGTGACTCACTTAAGAGCCTAGTTTATCACACTGGCTCCTTAGGGATATTCACTCGATCCAGACTATTACCAAAACACCTCGTCTGAGCTTGGCTAGATAAGATAGAAATTTAGTGCGCACCTTGTTTATATATCGATCAGAAGGATTACCGGTTTAAGGTCATTCTCTGAGGAAGAAGCACATTCCCCGAATAGGCCTTTGTAAAAAATATAAAGGTTTTTAATCTAACAGATTGTGCAAGTGCACCCAAAACTCAAGATATAAGGTAAATCGATTAAGCTCCAAAGTTTGAAATGTGAACTAAGCTACACCACCATACAAGCACCAGTGTTCAATTTTAATCCCAAAAGTAGGTGTTGATTGCTTGTTCAATTTTAATGCACCAATTTGAGAGATTTTTTGTCTTTGTTCAATTTTAGTCCCCATGTCAATTTTAAGCCCAAATCCAAAATGTGAGATGTGAGATGTTTGGCAAGCACTATTTTTTTTAAACCCAAATCGACAAGTGAATTCCTTTTAATTTTGTTTGTTTAGACAAGTTAGTATCAAAAAGGATTATTGCAAAATGAGAGTATACGTAACTTTCAACCAATGAATGATACTCACCAACAACTTACCTTTCCTATTCATGGGAATTTGTCGTCCTGCAAAAAAATAAGGAAAGTATCAAAAATACAGATTGCAAGACAAAGGATTTTGGCCTTGATGAGCAATAGTGCAGGCAATTGTGGTAATGCACAGACAATTGCGGTAAATAAGAGATGATTGCGGCATAAAAATAGCAATTGCGGCAAAACACTTTGGGTTGCGGTAAAGCACAATCAATTACGGTCAGGATCGGTCACCTGCGAACTGGATCTGTCAATTGCAGTATAATTCTTCTGATTGTGGTATCGGTAGATCAATTGCGGCAATCTATAGAAAAGACAGAGACCCAAAAAATGATGGAAGAGAAATGCAGAAACCTACAATCGATTGCGGTATTAAACCTGTCGATTGCGGCATAATTTCGTCAAGTGTGGCAAAATACCAGCAATTGTGAAATAACACAGATATAAAAAAAAAAAAAAAAATTAGATTTGCAACCATACAGCCATGGTTGATCAATTCTATTTGTCGTCTGCAAGAGATATTCGGGTTGTTTGATTCACGTCAGGTTCACCAAAATGTATGCCTCTTTTCATGATTCATGGTTCCCAAGCTTTCCAAAGGCAAGGGTTATTAGCAAAGGTTTCACAAATGATGTAAATCAAGTACACAATAACTACTAAAATAGATAACCGAAAACGTGACAAATAAAATGTACAAGCACAAGAAAGGAAAACAAATAAATGGAAACCCCAAAGCGCTTGAAGCTTCTATTGTCTCTCTCTACTCCTTTCGAAACACTGCTCTTGATGCTCAGTATTGGTGTGGGCACCGTCTATGACTTGAGAAGTGTCAAGAATATGCTAATTGAAATGTGTGTGTGATCGCAAGATGGCTTGAATGCTAGAACCAAACTGACATAGTAATGGTGCACGAGAGCTTGAAATCCTGGATACTTCAAATGGTTATGAAGGGTTTATTAAATAGGAATTGGGGATGAAATGAACGGTTGATATCAATCCCAGAGATAGGGAGATGAATGGTTGAGATTAAAAGAAACTGGAGAAGCCATCAGTAAACTCCACCTCTTCATTTAGTAAAGGGGAAATAGAGTTTGGTTGGCTGAAGAGCTAATTGTGAGTTACCTTTTTGAACTGAAGAGGTGGGTGAAGTTACCCATGTGGATTGGAGAGATGGGTGAAGTTACCCATGTGGACTGGAGAGATAGGTGGAGTAACCAATGTGATCTGATTGGAGTTATCTCTTTGAAGATAAATAAATATTTAATTCATTTATTTAATTAAAGTTTTCAACATGTGAGATAATTGAATTCTTTTTTATATTAGAATTGCTTTATTGAATGAAATTAAATTAATTTAATTGGAAGAATTTAATTAGTAAGTTTAAATATTTGAATTTAAACTATAGGAAATTGAGTTTAATTAACTAATTAATGGTAATTAATCAATTAAGGTTAATTAATTAAATAAAATTAATTATTTAATTAATTTTGGGAATTTGATTAGATGATTAGGGGAATGAATTTAGAGGAAAATAGATGATTAATTAATGATTAAAAAAACCATTAATTAATAGATGAAAATTAGTGTTTTTAATGTAAAGTCACAAGCCTGTCCATTTTCGGGTGTCTACACATCCAAGTTGCCTCTTCAAGATAATTCTGCAAATTACCCTGTCAAAAACAATAAAATACATCTGGTTTTCACTTTGAAAATAAATCAAGCGACCTCCTGAGGACCCGAGCTTCTGGGTATTAAAAGTATGTTATATGGAGAGGGTGAATCCAAGAATGCGGCTTGTGATGATCAACCAGATATATTTGGGATCCCCTTGAAAGTAGCCTCTTAGAAATACAAAACAAGGAGACATGATAAATACTGATTTCTGCAAATGAAAATAGTTTGGGAAAGTATGCATACGAAACCCTCAGGACCTGAGATCTTGCAAACTTGAATTAAATTTGGTCTAAAATATAGGGGCATCATTTTCTCTATATGACCAATCACAGTATTCAAGATATAACCTCACAAATAGGGCCTCCGACCAAACTGTGCAACTGATCTGCATTAAATTGTTAGAAACCGCAAACGAAGTCAGATTGACAAACTGGGCAAACGGATTCATCATGGCCTGAAAATATTCATGGTAGCACATTTCCATGCATAAAACATAGGGGAACATTCAATTGTCCATTCCATTCAACCGAGTGTAAACTTGTAAGACCTCAAAGTAGGTCATTCTACAAATCTGCACTTCACACTCTGAGAATCAACATTAATTGCAAACAGAATAGTTTGGGTAAACTTATCATATGAACTCCTAGGAATATAAAAATGGAAAAAGAGATTCTCTCTCATGCCTACAAAACCTCATACATATACTTATATCATGAAACTCCATCAGGTCAAAGATGCAAGCATGCAAAGTAGGTCATTTGCTATAATCAGGAAATATGCAAAATGCAGATTTAAGTGAACACCCTTAAACAACTGTCTCCGAAACTCATCAAATTTGAATTTTGAAAGTTGTGACTCATTTCATCTACCCCATGATATATTTTTAACATGTTCCCCAATCAATATCTTATGAAAATCCGTAGGTCACATTTTACTTGCACTCAAAGGTAGGCGTTCTTCAAAGTTTTCAGGGGTACTCACCTTGCCTTGGAGAAAATTTTGAATTGGTCACTCTAAATTTGTGCCAAATTTGAGAGTACCAACAAGCAATAGGGAAGAAGAGGCAGAGAAGGAAACTGCTCTTGATGACTTCCCTATTCTTCAAGAGTTTTTAGATGTGTTTCTATCAGAGCTACCTGGTATGCCTCCTCGTAGGATAGTAGACTTTCATATTGATCTTGTACCAGGAGCTGAGCCAATTTCCAAAGAACCTTATAGGATGACCACTAATGAGCTTAATGAGCTCAAGATATAGCTTGAGGAACAATTAGAGAAAGGACACATTTTTCCTAGTGTTTCTCCTTAGGGTGCACTAGTTATCTTCGTGAAGAAGAAGGATGAATCGCTTAGGTTGTGCATGGATTATCGACAATTTAACAAAGTTACCATCAAGAATTGGTATCCACTTTCTAGGATCGATGACTTGTTTGATCAGTTGTAGGGTGCACGAGTCTTCTCACAGATAGACCTCAAATTAGGTTACCATCAGTTGAGGATCGTGGATAGTGATATTCATAAGACCACATTTCACACTAGATATGACCACTATGAATTCAATGTGGTTCCATTTGGTCTTACAAATGCTCTAGCTGTGTTCATGAGCCTTATGAACGAAGTATTTTGTGCCTTCCTTGACAAGTTTGTGGTGGTGTTTCTCAATGACATCTTGATATATTCCAAGGATGAGAAAGAGCACGAGGAACACTTGAGGCAAGTCTTGCAGTGTCTTAGGGACAATCAGTTGTATGGCAGCTTGTCGAAGTGTGCCTTCTTCAGAAGAGAGGTTAAGTACCTTGGCCATGTTATTTCAGGAGATGGGATCTCAGTAGACACATAAAAGATTGATGTCATTATGGATTGGCCAATGCCTACCACTATGACCGAAGTTAGGAGTTTCATGGGATTAGTCGGTTACTACAAATGGTTTGTTGAGGGTTTCTCTCAGGTAGCATACACCATTACTTGTCTTTAGTGAAAGGGAAACAAGTTTGAGTGGAATGAGAAGTGTGACAAGGCTTTTCAGGATCTCAAGAGAGCACTTACTAGTGCACCCATTCTTGTTGTACCATAGCCTTCAATGAAATTTGTAGTTTGCACAGATGCTTCTTTGGATGGTTTAGGAGTAGTCCTTATGCAAGGTGGATGAGCTATAGGCTATGAGTCTAGGAAAATAAAAACTCATGAGATCGACTACCCTACCCATGACCTTGAGCTCACAGTAGTTGTGCATGCTTTAGTTAGATGGTGACACTTTCTCTTAGGACATCGGTTTGATCTTCATTCAGACCATCAAAGTCTTTAGTACATCTTCACTCAGCCGAACCTTAATGCTAGGTAGAGGAGATGGATGGAGTTCTTATGTGAATATGATTTCAATGTCCACTACATCAAAGGGAAAGAGAAAGTGGGCGCAGATGTCTTGAGTAGGAGACAACATGACCTTTCTTCTATGTCTACTGGCACAGATTTAAGAGATCGCACCACTTACATGAAGATGAGATGTATGCATAAGTTTGTGAGTTGTTCCGATCTCAGAGGCCCCTTGAACGGAAGTTTTCAGAGTATACCTTGGAGTTTGATGGACTTTTACATCATATAGGACGTATCTATATACCTTCTTCTAGAGGATTATGTGAGTTTGTGATGCTTGAGGCCTATAGGTCCCCTTATGTAACGCATCCCGAAGTGAAGAAGATGCATGCCGACTTGAGGCAATTATATCATTGGCCAGGCATGAGATTGTAGATTGCAGAGATGGTAGCTAGATGCCTAGAGTGTCAGAGGGTGAAGGTGGAGAACCATCATCCAGGTGGTCTCCTTCAGCCTAATGAGATACCAGTGTGAAAATGGGACACCATATCTATGGATTTCATAGTAGGTCTTCCTATGTCTTCTCGTCATCATGATGCCATCATAGTGACAGTCGACAAGTTGACTAAGGTGGCTCACTTTTCACCCATGCATACTATCTATACTGCACCAAAAGTGGCGTAAGTGCTCTTGCGAGATATAGTTAGAATTCATGGTGTACCTCGTAAGATCATCTCAAATAGAGATTCTCTCTTCACATCATCCTTTTGGAGAGAACTTCAGGAAGTTGTGGGTACTAGACTCAACTTCAGTACCACTTATCATTCTGAGATAGATGGACAGACCAAAAGGGTCAATTAGGTGTTAGAGGACATTCTTTGCATGTATGTCATGGACCATCAGACCTGGTGGGAAGAATACCTACACCTAGTGGAGTTTGCCTATAACAATGGGCACCAGACTTCCTTGGGTATGCCTCCCTACTAGGCTCTTTATGGTAGGCTATGCAAGACCCCACTCTATAGGGATAAGATCAAGGATATAGTTTCCATTGGTCTTGAGCTAGTCAAGGATATGCAGCAACAGATGACTTTGATTAGACAGTGACTTGAGGAAGCTCAAGATAGGCAGAAGAAGTATGCAGATGCGAAGAGGATTGGTTGAGCCTATCTAGTTGGAGACAGAGTCTTCTTTAGAGAGCGGTCGCATAATATTCCAATCCATTTTGGAGAGGGCTCTAAGCTAGCACCTCATTTTGTTGGACCTTTTGAGATCCTCGAGAAGATAGGACCAGTTGCTTACCATTTAGTATTGCCACCTAGCCTATCTTGCATCCATGATGTGTTTCATGTTTTAGTTATGAGGAAGTATATATATGATGAGTCATGTGATAGATTGGGATGCCATGCAAGTGGAGTCAGATGGGCAGCTGGCTTTGGAGCCAATTCCTATATTGGCTTGAAGGACATTGGGTCTTCGAGGCCGAGAGCTAGACTAGGTTAGGGTCCAGTGGGATTTCTATGATGAGGTTACAGCCTCTTGGGAGGACACAACACATATGAGATCATAATACCCTCACCTCTTCGATGAACTCTAGGAGGAATTTCATGCCTGGAGGGAGTGGATGTGAGACCTACATTAGAATGTCACAGTTTTACTGCTTTTATTCATGCTTTCAGTAGTTTATGCTTTGACATACTTTGACTTTTGGAGACTTTTATGTATTTAAGGATATGTTGAATCCTAAGTTATGTATTCAGTACCAGGATATGTAATCAGGGAACACTTAAAATGCTTTATGTTTTGATTCAGTTTCAGTTATGATGATGTCTTAATTGGGTTTAAATGTATGAATGTAATATGATGAATTTGGTTTAGGAAACTGATGCTATGATATTTCAGTTCGAATGCAGATATGGTTTATATGCATGTATATTATTGATTTCATATTATGTTTTCATATCATGTTGTTTTAGACCTACTGATGTGTGCAATGAGTGTGCAGGGAAAGTTGACCATGGATCTAAACCGAGGACCCGATATTTGAACCTATGTAAATTTCCATGCATTCCAAGGTCCTATTTATATAAAGAAACATGGACCTCATTGTTTATGTGGTTTATTCATAAATGTGGTTTGCATGTCTGTAATTAGATTAGTAAATGTCAATGTGAATAAGCCATGTCTTTTGTTTTTAATTAATGTGTCAATTTTGGCAAATGTTGCAATTTAATGTGGACATGGATAGTAAGGGGTAACCATGGGTAGGTTTAGGGGTTAATTGAGGTTACCTATGTGTTGTACCAAAGCTTACCCAAGGTTAGAAGTTTCTAGATAGTCAACTTGACTTAGAAATCCCTGGGTTAACTTTAGGGCTAGTTTAAGAGGGTCTTTTGGGCTCCCAGAAGGTAACCGGGGTCAGTTTTAATTACCCAACTTGGTACACTAGGGGTTAGGGGTCATTTGCAGTCATTAATGAGCCTCTAAGCCCATTTATTACTCCTCTAAAGTGTCACTTTCAGACTTGAGCGAATTTTGAAGAGGAGTGTAACCTTGGTTAACCTCTCTCTTCTTCCAAGTTTCATTTGACTCCACCCATGGAGAGTTTAGCAAGTGGGTAGTTAAGGGGTGGTTAGGATCACCTCACCTTTGGGTTAAGCCTTGATCTTGTTGGAGGTTTTCCTATTTAGTGAAATATTTAGGATGAGTTGAGTGATCACCCCCTCTCTACCCTTAGAGACATAATTCAGTTTTAAGGAGCTTTTGGAGAAGAAGGATAGGAAGGATACCTCATTATCAAATTTCAGCCCACCTTAGCTTTGGATTAAGGTTGGATCTCTTAGAAGTAAATTTATTTGTTTTTTGTTCATGTGTGTACTTGAGCTTGAAACTCCATTAATGGAGTCCTATGTATTTTTGGAGTTATTTTCAAAGTTGAAATTTATTAGTTTTGTTTTTATAGTGTTTTATTTTGTGTTGGATTTTGAATGGGTATCTTCAAGGCACACTCACCCTTGGGAGGCAGAGTAACCTTGAAGGGGTAGTAGGAAATTATTCCTGTTAGTGTAGATTCTCCCATGTGTGGAGGGAAAAACATGGGGTAACACGATACCCATGATGCCAAGAAGGGCCTAAGGGCACCTGGGGGGCATAAGGAGGTTATCTCATGACTGCATCTTGTGTAGATGGTCATATCAGGCCCATGTGTGGCTTGTGTTTTACATTACTGATACTTGGTTTTCTCCTACAGTGAGGTCTACCACTACTCCTATTTTCAGGAAGGCCTCTTGGAGACCTTCCTCATGTTCAAACCTGTTTTGGGAAGTTTTCTTTTTTATGGGATTTCTGTGAATGTGTTTTGTTTTTTAGTAGAGTTTTGCTTGTTTTGTATCTTGTTCCAAATTTGATCCCCAAGCTCGGGGGTGGCCTTGTAAAGGCCTAGGTTAGGAGGTGAGCCTCCATGGTCAACCTCATCTTTTCAGCTCTTCAACTGGACCTATGAGCTTGGAAACATCTTTGTGCTAAGTTCTAGGATTGGAAAAAATTCAAATTGTTACCATGCACTAAAACCATGGGAATTAAGTTGTAATTTTTATTGAAGAAAAAAAGGGGGGAATTTTAATGTTTATGTGATGTTGATCTTAATTTGTAATTAAAGGGGATATTTGAAGATTTTCATTGTAACCTTATATTGTTTTTCTGTAACCTCTTATCCATGCTATAATGTGAAGATCTATTAGAAAATGTAAACATACCTTATTTGCAAAATGAAAGAGATTTTGAGTATCAAATTTGTATGTTCTTTTTTTAAGTTGGAGATATAAAATAAAATTTGGGCAATTATGAGTAAACTTATTTTCTTCGTTATTTAGATTTATCATAGTTCATTAATCTTTTAAAGAATTGATAAGTTGCTCAATAAGTACAATAGTAAATTTAAACTTAATGTTTTCTTTGTGTTCTTGAGAAACAATAATTAAAAAAAAATTGCTTAATACTTCGATAATTCTGGAAATTTTACAAAAAAAAAACCATGAAATTAAATGTTCTTTCCACCAAGTTGTGGAGTTTAAATTATAAGTTTCATTGATCAAATAAAATTTAAAAAAATGTGCT
>MU223105.1:2044738-2072331 GCA_018584345.1 Thuja plicata
ATATATATATTATTGTTATAAAAAAATAGAAAAAAAATGAAATTCGAGTGTTCAGAACGCTTTGCGTTTCATCAGAACGCTTTGCGTTTCATTTAATATATATATATATATATAGAATGTTGGGGGGAAACAAAACCCCACCCCACTTTCCTTTCTTTCTTGCAGGGGTTGTAGTGGTGGGCGGCGACGGTGTGGCCGCACCTCTCCCCACCTACTGTAAATTACAGTGGGGAAGGAGTGAGCAGGGTCGGCCCGCCCCAAATTCCCTCTGGCTCCCCTCCATCGATCACACCGCCTTGCGGCCTTCCCAACACCGCTCATTTCACCTCCTTTCCCCACCGCTCATCACCACTCCTTCGCATAGCTCTGGCCCTGCGAAATAATTAGGGCACGGGGGGGAGAATGCAGGTGATATTGGAAATTTTGTTTTGAAATAAAGTCTTAGGGTTTAGTAAGTTATATAAAGTATTTTAGTTTAATTTTTTTTTTGGTTATAGATTAGATTTTATATTTTGTTTAAAGGACTGGAATTCATAATAGATTATATTGCAATTGTTTCAATAGCTAGATGTCAATTGATTTTAATGTTAAAATTTTTATTATTGGTTACCAGATTTTAATTAAACTAGACGTTTACTACAAGTATCGTATTATAAATAAGTTTGATGTATATTTTTTGGGGGGTTATTGCTTAAAATATAAACTTTTTAGTATGTTATTTTACTCTTAATCGGTTAGGAGTTAGCATTAAATTCAAAAAATATATGGTTAATTATTATAAGATTGTAATAATTTTTATACGTAGTTTAAATTAAATTATTAGTACTGTTAGACGTTATTTCTCGATAAGTGGGTTAAGACAACCCCATATCATCTCGTTTAACCTTTGTGAAATAAGGGGGTATTTTTTTCATCATCTTTGACAAAACTCGTACATAGTTGACTTTTGGTCAACCATGGTCAAACCTTGTCTGATCGTCTTGAATTTTGCACCTGGTGTTTCCTTCAGCCTCTAGACACTAGGGTTTTAGTTTCACAACTTTTGGAGATAGTTGACTTTTTGGTCAATGTAGGTTGAATTTTTGGCCAACCGTCTCGATTTTCATGCCCTAGTCTTCCTAAGGACCTAGCAGACCCTGGCAACTTACTTTCACATATTTTGGAGTACAATTGACTTTTAGTCAACTCTAGTTGACTTTTGGTCAACTATCTCGATTTGCATGCCGATCGAAGTACCCAGTTTAAGGATCCCTGTAGAATAGTACTTAGAGCTATTCTACCTTTTATGACCATCCCTAGTACCTATTTCACCTCTACACTATATTGCGTGCACTCGCTATACCTTTGGGGTAGTTTAGTCACTCCTTTTAGTGCGTTTTAAAAAATTATGTTTGTGTGTTTTTGCCCAACTTTTGGGCATGACAACCATATAGAAAAAAATAAGCATGCAACATTCACAGACCATGACGTTCCACCTCACAAACCCTTGCATAATGACCCCTTGTACTTTCTTATCCAAGTTCATAAAAGTTCAATTCGCAGAGTCCTTGTTGATGGTGGGGCTGGATTAAACATTTGTACTTTAAAGGTAATCAAGCAACTAGGCTACTCTAAATCCAGTATTGATGTCACAAGAAGGATCAACATCAGAGCCTATGATGAAGATGAGAGATCTTCCAATGGTATTATCATACTACTAGTTCAAATTGGCCCAATTGTCAAGAATACTTCCTTCCAGATCCTAGACCTAGAGTTGGGATACAACATGTTACTGGGAAGACCATGGATCCATGAGATGCAATTTGTACCCTTCACACATCCTCAGTGTATCAATTTCCCATACCAGGGGACATAAATCATTATTGAGGGAGACCCAAACCCATTCAAGTACTAAAATGCTATCAAAAGAAGCACAGACAACTAGGTTCCATCAAACCAAGTGGCAAGTATCCCTTCCACTTTGAATTCAATTCCCTAAGATTTCATGAAAAGAGTGGGAAAAATATATATCACTGACAGGATGTGGTGAATACAACTATGAGGAAGCTTTCACTATCACAAAAATGCCTCAGATCCCAAGATCCTACGGCATTCCACAGCCAGTAATCACAATGGAAACCCTGACACCTGTTCTATTCAGGTGTCCACCTACAACCTTTGTCATATGGGGAGACATCGCGGAAGAGAACCTATTTGATCCAAATATTAACACATGGTTGTATCAAGACCCCCAAGACACTCTTCAAGCACCCCTATCCATGGCAACATATGGAGTTGGCTATACAATGCTGCAATAGTTTAGTTATGATGGTACGACTGGTCTGGGGGCAAGACAACAAGGCTTAATGGAACTGTCTCTCCCGCCAACCCAAAGAAACAAGAGAGGGTTAGGCTATGGGCAACAAAGAACCAGTCCTACAACCCGAGACATACCCATTTATCAAGAACAAGTAGCAGAGTTACACTGGGGGGAAAACCTAGAATATGCTTTGATCAGCAATATAATACAACAACTATTGCCATCTGAAGAGGAAACCTCTTACTCCCAATTAACCCTCAACCAAGAGATCCACACTAACAAGGGAAGTGAGACATATGATGAGCGTTCTAGAAAAACTGATTCCCATGAGTACGAGTGGAGATCCATCCATGACTCAGAATTGTCAATCCCAGACTATTCCCCTCGGTCAACCACCACCATACACCTTGACGACCTGTTCGACCAACTAACCATAGACGACCAACCCTGCATCGATAAACATATTGATACCAATTCCCTAGGTGGTGCGTCCACATCACATTACTAGTTTGTCAAAACTATCGCAGTTGTCCCATTCAACCAAACAAAGTCATCCTACCATGAAGAACTATGTCTAGTACACCCAGAACTTATAGAATGGGATCAACAAGGACAACCTATTATAGATCTCTTCAAAAATGATGAGGATTCATAGACTTCATGGGCCTCAAAGAAGTAATGCCATCAGGGGACCACAAGACCGGTTTCTCTATTGACTTAGACAGATCAACATGTTTTGGGGAGGAAGCACATCTTTCTATTAAAAAAGAAAAAAAGAATCATCAGTAAGTGAAAACCGAAAGGCGCTTACTGACACAAAAAATGACAAAAAGACCAAAAAAGACGTATCTTCTAGTGAAAACCTCACTGAGGTGCTAGAAGATGGAAAGTAGGAACTCCTCCCCTTGACAGAGGAAAAGTCAGTGTTGCTAGCCGAGGAGACGGAAGAAGTCAACTTGGGTGATGACAAGAATCCAAAGAACATCTACTTAGAAAAATCACTCACCCCAGAGGAGAGAGAGAAATTCATCATATTCTTCACGGAAAGATAAATAAAATTTACATGGTCCTACTCATACATGCCAGGCTTAGATCCAGAACTGGTGTTAAATCATCTGCCATTGTTACCCAATTCCAAATCCGTCAAATGGAAGCTGAGAAAGATTCATCCCCATGTTGCATTACTAGTCAAAGTAGAATTGAAAAAGCTCCAGATGCTAGATTCATAAGACCAATCCCATACGTGGATTGGATATCTAATATGGTACCAGTAACCAAACATAGTGGTTGAATACGGATCTGTATAGATTTTAGAGTTCTCAACAAAGCTTGTCCCAATGATGAATTTCCTTTGCCAAACATTGATATGATAGTAGATCTCACAGTAGGACATCAGAGTCTATCACTCATGGATGGCTTTTTAGGATATAATCAGATAAGGATAGCACTAGAAGACCAGCACAAAATGGCTTTCACATGTGCATGGGCACTTACTGTTGGAACGTCATGCCATTAGGTCTAAAAAAATTGGGAGCTACATATCAAAGGGCCATGAAAACCATCTTCCATGATCTCATACATAAAACAATAGAAGACTATGTCGACGACATACTTTCCAAATCAATGATTAGAAAAGATCATCTACAAGTGTTGGGACCCATATTCAACAGAATGCAAGACTACAAGGTCCGGTTAAATCCAAAGAAATGTGCATTTGGGGTCACATCAGGGAAGCTCTTGGGGTTCATTGTGTCACATCGAGGCATAGAGGTAGACCCAGAGAAAGTCAAAGAAATACTAGACATGCTGCCACCCACTAACCTAAGGAAAATAAGGGGTTTACAGGGCAAGCTACAGTCAATCAGATGCTTCATAGCACAATTGGCAGACAAGTGCTATCCATTCCAACATCTCCTTCATAAGGATGTCACATTTATATGGATAGAACAATGCGGGCAAGCATTCCAAATACTCAAAGACTATCTACTAAAGTCTCCCATATTGGTGCCACTCATCCAAAGCAGACCATTACTCTTATACATCTTGGTAACTGAATCAGCATTAGGCATACACTTAGCACAACATGATGATACAAGCAAAAAGAGAGTTGTCTAATATCTTAGCAGGACATTGATGGGTTATGAGCTCAACTATTTTCCAATTGAAAATGCATGCCTAGTAGTGATATTTGCTTCCCAGAAGCTTAGACATTACATGTTGAGCCATCAAAACAAGTTGATAGTGCGTATTAATCGCCTAAAATATCTACTAAGCAAAGCAGTGCTCACCAGACGACTTGCAAAGTGGGTGATGATACTCAGTGAATTTGACATAGAATATGTGGACAAAAAAGCCATAAAAGGGCAAGTGATTGCAGATAAACTAGCAGAGGCACCTATTCAGGATCATTAGCCTATCATATCTAACTTTCCAGATGAGACTATTCTTACACTCCAACTGGAAATAGAGATATGACAACTATACTTTGATGGATCATGCACAAATCATGGAGCAGGAGCAGGAAACATACTCATCACTCCAAACAATGATGCATTTACCAAATCATTTAGACTCAACTTCCCGTGCACCAATAACATATCTGAGAATGAGGCTCTAGTTGTCGAAGTAAAAATGACAATATAATGGAGAATCAAGAACCTCAGGGTATACGGAGATTCACATTTGGTTATTAGTCAAGTGAACAATGACTATATGACAATAGATGAAAAGATAATCCCATACAAAGAGCAGATGGATAAGTTGTGCATAAAGTTCCATTTCATCACATTTGAGCAAGTACCAAGGGCACAAAATAAAGCTGCATATGCGATGGCGACCATAGCATCCTTGATCGATATGCCAGGCAACAAAACCAGATTTTATTTTCTGGTGGAACAACTCATGATACCATCACATCAAGCACCAATCATAGAATCATTGTGTGTCCTTGTTGGTCATGAAACCCCGTGGTACCATGATGTGTACAATTACCATCAAGATAATGTCTTACCCCCTGACTTGTCTAGAACCAAAAGAACTCCCTTATCCACCAAGCCTCTATGTACATCCTTCTCGTGACTACTCTAAATAGAAGAAGTCTAGATAGTGTTGGTTCTTTTTTATGATGTGATTACTGAACAACAACCTTTTCACCCTTTGATGTATTTTAAAGAGTAGCCAACTCCCGGTATTCAACCAAGACTAAAAAGGACCAATTAACAAGGATGCGGATCCATCCTTCTATGCTTTAGGTTCTGCAAAACCAAGGGGGGAC
Source organism: Thuja plicata (assembly GCA_018584345.1). NCBI lineage: Eukaryota > Viridiplantae > Streptophyta > Pinopsida > Cupressales > Cupressaceae > Thuja > Thuja plicata. The sequence continues at coordinate 2,050,312 of MU223105.1, forward strand.
ACCCTTCAACACCCACAAATATTCAGTAAGGTGTAAACCAGCAGAGATCTCACAATGGCTTCAACACAACCGAGAGATACTAGGTGATCGGCTAATCACCCATTGAACATTGACCTTGAAGTGGATCATGAGATTAGTAAAACACAACAAACCACATAAAACCTTTGGATATGTCATATTTTAAATTCAATTTGAAGAACATAGCCAAGACTGATTTGTCATGTATCAACAAGGAATATATTGATTTCTGACCAGTGCCTTGTCCATTGGGCAGTACTTCTAGTTCAGGAGAAACATACAGAAACAAAGTAATGCCAAAGACTCAAAGCCATGAATACAAATGATATCAGAACATATCCTTATGCAGAACATATGAAACTTGTGTCATATCCATAACTTTATTTAATCTGATTCTAAATAAAAACTAAGGACTAATAACACATACATAGATGAATCCATGCAATGAATCAGAAAATTCATAATCCAAATGAACAACACGGAGGAGAGACTTGAATCTGAGAATACTTTCATTAAGTGTGATGAACCTTTCTTCTGTACTAATCTGATCTACAACATTTACCACTTCAACAATATGCAAAAGATCTAAAAAATATATATTCTATCTGATAACAAAGTTAATACAGTCCAATAAACTATATCCTAATGGAACCATTAAATAATTGAACACTCCTGGAGCCAGTACTCTACAACTCACTATGGAGACCAGGATTTTGAACCCTGTAGCAATGGAAGAAATCTGCATAAGTAGAAAGAGAAAAACCATCAGATTCATCCTGCCTTCAACACCTGTCCCTTCTCCCAAATATCTTGAACTGAACCTTTTACAACTGCTCAAAAATATGATTTTATCTACAGAAACGTCTTCTTTGTTTTTCCCAAATTTAAGGTGAGTCATTGTTTCTTCATTATGTTCAAACTGATTTGATCCTGCACCAAAATGGATTGCAAAAACAAATTCCTCATTTTGAGACCTTTCTAACAGTATATGATAGATACTTGGTATTTTGGACAAAAATTGCCCTCTGAATCACTAAACAGACTCTTCTTCCTGTGCATATTTTTTGAATAATTTGAAATATTTGAATTTATATTCAATAGTTTGACTATTGAATTAAAATGATATTTCACTTTAATATTTCAATTTTTCATTTTAATACCCTTTTCCCTGCATATTTCCCAGAAAGCACCAGATTCTGCCATGTGGTAGCCTCTAATTGGCTAAGAGATCCACCTAGGCGCCTCTACATCACTTGCCCTATTTGGCCCATGCCATGTGGCACCCTTTGATTGGTCCACAGGTCCAACTGGGTTGTTTGCATCATCTGCCTTGTGTCTGGCCCACCACCTGTCCATGTGCCACATGGTGGCCTCTTGTGTTCCCTTGATCGCTAATTACCTTGCAACTCTTCATAGCGCCATTGCGCCAGCTGTCAGATTTCACCTCAGGATGTGTGCCATTTTTGGATCCTTCTTCAGTGTGGCCACCACCTCATCTCCATCTAGATGCCACATCAACTGCACTATTGTCACCCCTACCACATGTCGGCCTAGCGAGATCCCTCAATGATAACTTCCTCACATCTCTTGGATCAGTTCATTGCGCTGACCATAGATCTTCCTTTGCGATTAGCACCTATTGTCGATCTGATCTACCTCAGGATGTGTTTCACCTCAACATGCCTATCTACTCCACGTGCTCACCATGTCATCCCTATGGTCCCCACCAAAATTTGGTGTTTCTTCCTCCAGTGCATTTCCCAATGCATCCACCACTTGCATGTGCATAGCCTCCAGCTTTTCCTTCAAACTATTGTCTGTGCATTTTTGCTTTTAAATATCTATGTTTCCCATTCTACAGTGAATGTGGGACTAAGTTGCTAAGATTTTTAAAGACTTCTATATGTTTTGTATCAAAATTTGTGGGGCCCACCACGCACTAAGTCCTCCAACCCACGTGGTCTCCAACAACCTCTAGCTCTTTCTTCAAATAATATGGTGAGTGCTTTACTATTTAAACATTGAAAATTACACCATCTCATACATGTGGGATAATACAGTAGCAGTTGACCCAACATCAGTGGCAAAGCAAGCAGCACTAGCAGAAGAGACTACATATATATAGGAAGAAGTGGTTTCATATCCAATTCTGATTGCGGATCCGGTTGACTAAATGGATGCAACACTGGTGGAAGAATATAAAGTATCATTACCGGCCGCCTGGGATCCCTTCCAATTCTAGATCAAGATCGAGTTTCAGTTCCAACTCCCATAGAATTTTAGGTGCCTAGTTCCCGTCCTTGATTCACTCTAAGATCCTCCAGTTATAGATCGAGTTTAGCGAGTCTCCCTTCATTACAACTGAATCAATAGTTCCAACTGGGTGTCTCTACTACAGGATTATAAGGTCCCTATAGAATGGTAGGGATCTTGAGATGTTGCTATTATAGTTCTCAGAAAATGTTATTTGAGATGCGTATGGGCAAACATAACCTGTTCCGGAAGCCATCTATTCCTTGGTTACTTTCGCATTTACTTCTTGCTCTGATACCGCTGGGTGAGATGCTTCTTTTAATCATTCATTAACAGGATTTGGATATTTCTTAGTTTATTCTGTGTTTGCCTTTCTTCTTTGCCTTGCATTGCGCAGGCTCTTCCCTTGTTTACACATGTGCTGATTGAAATCTTTTGTTCTTTTTTTTTTTTTAAATCATAAACATCATAATTAAATCTGCTGCGCTTGATTTGCTCTATCCTGAAACTGCGTGGGCCCCCTTTTCTTATGTGTGAGTTGTTCCCACATACCAATTGCACTGGTTTGGAAAGTTTCACAACTTCAACCATTTCACAAGCTTCCCTGATTTGTGTTGTTTGCTATTTGTCTAACAAAATGCTCTCAGAATTCAAAGCGCAGCCCTCCATCCTTTTGATGCGTTGGCTTCATCTGTCTCCAGTATTTTGTTTGCACCAGTATACTATAAGATAGTAAAGAGATGGATGGCTTTTACTTGCCATAGATATTATTCCACAACTGATGCCAAACAAACCTTCAATGGGTTTAGCTTGTGTTCAAGAATTTTCTCAGTGGCAATTCTTCTATTAACTATCTCTATTTAGGATCATCCATAAGCAAATTCAATTGGAAACACAATACATACATAATTGCCTGACATGCAGAATAGAAGAGACCATGCAATCCTGAACTTATGTTCTTCCTCTCATTATTCTATATAGGAATGTATTGCAAACACCAATCTACTAACCTCTTTAGCGAAACATAAATTACAAATATAGTAAGATATTTAGCACAAGCTAAATAGCTTGCTAGATAAGAAACTGTGGTCATTCTTATATTTGGTGATCAATATTTAGACACAAAAATATCATAGAGAAAAGATGCAAAATTTGCGCCACACATTTCTGTGATAGGCGACCTTCATGGGCACATGTGTTTAGATGATTTAATGCCAACTCCATTAACGCATCCATTTTATAAGCAGCTTCATCCAAACTGTAATTTCAAAATCTCATGCCGAGGACACAACTAAGAAGAGTACCATGGTGATGCTTGTTAATAGATGACATTGCCTGATTGGGGGCTTTTAATGTCATCACCAAATTCACCTCTTGAACATGATCTCCCTTTTATTCATTATGTTTCCTCATTTAATGTACTAAGAAAAATGTATTAATATGCATGTATGACAATATAAGATTTCCCACTCCATTTTCCTTCTTCTCATAACTCATATAAGAGTCTGTAGGTCTTCTTCCTAATGGAGAAACATATTGAAACTCATCTTGTTCCATACAAAAAATAATATTTCCCAACGTATTGCCTCCTCTATAATTGACATCTACACTCAAGCACCATGGATCCACATATGGTAATCTCACAAATACGATGTTGTCAACACATTGTTTGGTTTCATATCCTTGTGCTTTTTCTGAAAGAGCAACTAGCCCTTGGCAATGACTTTTCACATTTCTGCAAACTGAAGTCATTGACAGCATCGGGCCTTAGCAACTGGCCTTAAAAACTGATGAATCAAGTAACCAGAGCATGGCACTGGGTACACACGTTCCATGGTTGACATTCTTCCATATTCTAAAGTGACACCTAACCAGACCAAACAAGTCAAAATATTTTAAACACCCAAGTCGCCTCTTTAGAACAATTTTGCAAATTACCTTGTCAAATAACAATGAAACACATCTGGTTTTGACTTTGAAAAAAAGTCAAGAAACCTCTTGAAGACCCGAGCTTTTGGATGTTGGAATTATGTTATAGGGAGAGCATGAATCCAGAAGGATGACTCATGATGATCAACCAGTCACATTTGGAAGACCTTTGAAAGTAGCCACTTGGAACTTACAGAAAAGAAGACGAGGAATACAGATTTTTGCAAATGAAAGGAATCTGGAGAAACATGCATATGAAACCTCAGGAGATAAAAAATTGCAAAATTGGAGTAAATTTGGTCTACATATAGGGGCACTAGCACTATTTTATTTATATGAACAATCACGGTATTCAAGATATAACATCACGAATAGGGCCTCCGACTAAACTGTGCAACTGATCTGCATTAAATTGTTAGAAACTGCAAATGGAATCAGATTGGAAAATTGGGAAAACACATTCATCATGGCCTATAAATCTTCATGGTAGCAAATTTACATGCCTACAATATAGGGGAGCATTCAATTTTGCATTCCATTCAACTGGGTCTAAACTTGTAAGACCTCAAAGTCAACAACTTCACAATTCTGCACTTTCACATTCTGAGAATCTGAATTAATTGCAAACATAATAGCCTTGGGAAACTTATCGCTTGAACTCATAAGAATCTGAAAATGAAACTAAAGCTTCTCTCTCATGCCTAAAAAACCTCAAACCCATCCTTATATCATGAAACTCTATCAAGTCAAAGATGCAAGCATGCAAAGTAGGCCATTTGCTATAATCAGGCAATATGTAGATTTTAGTGAACACCTTTAAACAAATGTCTCCAAAACATATCAAATCAGAATTCTAAAAGTTGTGACTCATTTCATCTACCCCACGATAGGTTTTTTACATGTTCCCAAATCAATATCTTATATAAATCATCAAATTATATTTCACTTGCACTTCAAGTAGGCTTCTTTAAAAAGTTTTTAGGGGTACTCACCATGCCCTAGAGAAAATTTTGAATTGGTCACTCCAAATTTGTGCCAAATTTGAGAGTACCAATAGACAGAATGCTATTATGATGTCTCACTTCCATGGAATCCCGGGGAGCTTTGCATGAGGTGCATGAAGGAATTTGTGGAACCCATTCAGGTGGCAATAACTTAGCAAAAAAGATCATCCACATGAGATACTACTGGCCCACTGTAGAGACAGATGCAAACAAGTATGTGCAAAGGTGTAGGTAATGTCAGATCCATGGAGATCTCATCTATGCACCAGCCCAAGAACTAAATCCTATCACTTCACCATGGTTGTTTTCTATGTGGGGATTTGACCTAGTGGGAAAGATTACATTGTCCTCATCTAATGGCCATAAATACATCATAACAGCTAAAGAGTACTTCACTAAATGGGTGGAAGAAATCCCTCTCACCTACATCACTGCAAAGCAGTTATTAATGTTCATACTCAATAACATCTTATGTAGGTATAGAATCCCCCAAACCATCCTAATATATCATGGTACCCCTTTACAAAACAAGGATGTTGAAGATCTTTGTGAACAGTTACATATCAAACAAGGTTTCTCTTCATTCCATTATCCATAAGGGAATGGTCAAGCTGAAGCAACAAATTAAACCATATTGAAAATTTTGAAGAAAACAATGAACGAATCAGGGTGAGACTGGAATTTACAACTTAGTCCCGCACTATGGGCATATAGAACTAGCGTGAGAAAACCTACATGAGCCACTCCTTTCTCACTAGTATATGGATCAGAGGGAGTCCTACCCCTTGAAGTGGAAATCCCATCCCTGAGAGTATCATTGAAGAACCTAATTTCAGATGAAGACTACAAAGTAGCAAGGCTTAGTGAATTGGAACTATTAGATGAATGAAGACAAACTGCATTCAACCACTTACAAGGCTATCAAAATCACCTTAGAAGGAACTATCACAAGAAGGTGAGGCCATGAACCTTTGAGGTAGGAGACCTTGTCCTCATGGAAAATCAAAAGAACCAAGCCGAGAGTGAAACCAGGAAAGTTTGATCCTAACTAGCTAGGACCTTATGTCATCATCACATCTAGAAATAGTGGGGCATACCAATTGGAAATACCAGAAGGAGATCAGCTCCTACGATACCTAAATAGCATGCACCTCAAGAGGTTCTAGGCTTGAGGTCTCAATGGTTAAGGCAACTATCTACATATCCAGAAAATACCCAAAAAATCAAAAAATACAAAAGGTTACCTTGGTGAAAACCTGGCAAACAGGCACCTTGGTGACAACAAAAAAATCAAAAACGAGAAAAAATCAAGAGAAATAGAATAGCTCTCTCAATGAAAACCTGGAAAATAAGCGCTATTGAGTAGGTACCTTGGTAAAAACCTGGCAAAAAGGCGCCAAGTGTTCAAATCAAGCTTCACCATCAATGAACTCCAAGATCAAAAGCTTGAACAAACTTCGCATGCAAGACTAACTACCCAAGCTATATCTAGAAGCACAATCCCCTCTGAGCACCAACACTTATCCATGGTTAGTACTAGTCCACCAGAATAGGGGGCGATTCTAAATGTCCTAAAAAATCCCTAAAAATAAAAAAACTCATCAAAAATCCTAAAAAGATCAAAATGTCCTGAAAAAATCAATCTTCATAAAAAATAATCAAAAAATTGAAAAAATCTCAAAGAAATAAAACCAACTTGGTTGTGAACAAGAGAAAAGGGTGTTCACGCTAAGTCAATAAAATGTTAAGATCATGAGCTTTGCGAATCTACACTGGGCCCATATGACACAACTTCATCAATTATCAAATGTACCAGCAAGCAAACTGGCGACCAAGCCAATCAATCAAATATCAAAACCATGATCTTTGCGAATTAGCACGGGCCCATGTGACACAACTTGATCAACCATCCAAAATGATCAAATCAAATCAATCATCTTACACAGTGATGGATACACTAAAAAATAGACAAATCAGTCTTATATGAGTCATCTATTACTAAAACTAGACACAATCAAGAGAATCAAACCATTCATCCTATCAAGAGAATCAAGCTAATCAAAAGATCAAACTGAATCAAGGAACAATCAAAATGTTGACTAGGTCAGTCGTCGGTCAAATGTCAGTCTATATTTTGAGGTTATGTTCTTACGGTACTCCAGGATCCACCATGTGATGAGAGTGGCTATGATGGATCATGACTTATTTTCTTTGATTACTGTTTGTTGAATGTTTCATTTCAATTCTAGGGCCATGATGATTTAGGATAAATGCGGTAGGCATTGTCACTTATCTGGTAGTCACGCAATTTCACAATCTGAGCTTAACCCTGGGAAAGAATTGGACATTCCCTTTCTATTATCTGCTTGTTTATTATTGTTACCCAAAATTTCCCATTACATGTGTATTTTGGCTACAAGTGGAGGAAAATGTGGCTCCACAAGGGTAAAGCCCAGCTTGTAGATTTTGCAAATGTTTCTAGGTCCTGATCTCGTCCTCTACATTTTTCTAGCCCTTTGTTTTACCCTAATTCATGAAAAATGGCCTAAGGAAAGAAGTCCTATACAAATTTGATATAAACCCTAGTTGGCCTTAGCCTTGTTCTATTTTCTCATTACCTTTTCCAAGCGACTTAAGTTCTTTTTAAGTCATGTGTGCATTTCAATTGCCCTTTAGTCGCTTAGTCATGCAAGGGAAAAGTAATATTCCATGTTGTTCAGTGATTACAAGATTTCCTTTGTCACGCAGTCTCTCAGGGAAAAGGAATATACTCTCAGGCTATTGAGACTTAGCGCTAATCATCCGATCAAGATCTGATCTCACGGTAGTCACTATGTCTCCCAACATAACCCTTAGTTAAAAAAAGGTTCAGAGTGCTCGCAACTTAATATATTTCTAACTTGATATATAACCTGAGTTCAGGCTGAGTGAAGTTACAGGATTTTCAGTCGCTAAGTCTCCAAAGGAAGTCAAAAGGTTTGGAAATTTTATGAGATTTCACGTAGACTGTTGTTGCAAAGATGATCTTGTGGTTATCACTGAGTCTCATAAAGAAACCATGATCAAGCAAAGTGTTAAGAGTTTACGAGACTCCTCAATCACCAAGTCTTGATAAGGAACCCAAGGTAAAAGTTGAGTCAGGTTAAGATCATGCAATCGCTAAGTCTCGTAAGGAAATGTAATATTCTCTTAAGGGTACAAGACTTAACGCTGATTGTCTGATCTTGTTTTGGTCTCGCGGTGGTCGCGCAATCTCCAGAGAGACTCATAGTTAAAAGAGTGTTATCCTGACTCAATGACATAAACAATTTCGGGAAACCAGAGTTTAAAAGAAGTGAACCCGAGTTAAAGTCAGAGTCAGCGGAAAGTAAAGAAAGAACAGAGATAAAGAGAAAGATAGAAGATCAATGGCTATATTTTAAAAGGAAAGGTCAGAGATTATTTGGGACATTAAGACAAGTACCCATGCCACCTATGACTGTACTTATTCAAATATTTAAAATTCAAAAAGATCTGATCTCAGAGACTAATGGTGGAACAAAATTTCAAGTTACAGATAGAGGGATGGGTCGAGCCGACTTCTTAGACTACATTTATGTAAAATTGAAAGATATTCAAAGATATATATAATCATCTCAGATATTTCTACATGCATTAATGAGTAGAATTGACAGATTTTGGGTTTCTACGTTGTTTATGCAAAAACTATTGTAACCCTAACCTCTAGAATTGATTATTTCTTGAGTCTGTGTGCTAGAGGAACATGTATTTAAGTTAGTTTTAGAGATTTTTAGATTATATTTTTTCCAGTTGGCGCAATATTTTTGTGGCATTTTCTCTTCCCCTCAAATCTTCACTTCTTGTAATCTTTCATTGAAATCAAGGTTTTGTATGAGCTTTGTGTGGCATTTTCTCTACCCTCAAGATTTTCTTTATCTGTGTTTCTCTTAATGAAATGCATATAGTTGCTTATGCTAGAGAAAACTTAGAGTTCCTGAGCCTTCCTTTCTTTCATCATTTTTGTGTACTATTGTGTGTGATCTAGTTTAGGTTACCTTGTGGATTTTGTTCATCCCTGGCTAGTTTGTCTCACTCTTGTGCCTATTTTCTGAATTGAATGTCTGCTTGCAGGTCACAGTCTGTGTCTAACTTTGCTTGGGAATTTTATTACCTGTGAAATTAGTTCTTTCCTCCAATAGCCTATTTACATTCCATACATCTCTTTGAAATACTTATGCAAGACTATTCAGAAAGATTGTGTTCTACTAGATCTGAGAACCTTCATGCTAGTTTGGTTACTGTTTCATATTTCAAGTTAATTTTGGTGTATCACCTAGTAGGATAGTTTTCTTTTAATTATTTCCCTTTCAATTACTCCTTCTATCCCCTTTCCTTCAAGTTTACTTTTCAAGTTAAAGAGAAGATTAGGTGATTATCCAAGAGGAACCAACCTAGAATCTAGAGGCGTCACTTCAAGTTAGCATAGGTCCCACAACCTCGAAGTGATTTCTATGTTATACTAGACTATCAAGACCAAGAGAGCTTGAATAGGGTGCAAATTTAGTATATAATAGTTCGAACATGCCCGGTGGGACTCCACATAAAAGAGTTCATTTGCAAAACTATGCTATCTCTGATATGTTGATTGCATGGTATAGACCTAAAGAGGTTTTCTTTTCTCAAGCATATCTGGAAACTCCACTGGTGTAGAGAACAGAAGATCCAGTACTGTTCAAGTTTATGAGAAAGGTTGAGACAAGGAGCTCAAAGCCCTCTAAGTTCTCACAGCTGCCTCTGACTAGAAGTTATTGCAAATCATCTCAGAGAGCATCCCCTACAAGGAGGGTTCAGTCTACACCACCTACTACAAAAAGGAGACCTTTTCCTTTCCATTCAAGGAGAGGAAGATCTCTAACTAGAGAGATACAAGAATATTTAGCTACACTACCTGGCCCAAATACAACTCACACAGTTGTTGTCCAGCAGATAACAGTCCCTGCAATGGCTAGACAGTTTTCCTTTGCGCCCTTCAATCAAGGAAGTCCCTTGAACTTTTCTCAACATAATGATGTGCCCTTAGCAGCACTCAAGACTCTTCTCGACTTCACAAGAGAAGGACAAACAATTGCACGTGAACACATAAGAGATGTAGCCACCATATGCAGCGTGCATCATATCACAGAAGAAGATGTGGCTACCAATCTTTTAGTGGCCTCTTTCAAAGGTAAGGCCTTATAATGGTTTAGAATTTTAGCTATTAGTTCAATTGATTCATGGGATATATTAGGAGAATCATTAAGCAGATATTTTAAGGATAAATCAGATCATTTATCTCTAGTTGAGAAATTAACAACCATTAAGAGAGCTCCCCAGGAACAAATGACAGACTTTAATAATAGATTCTTTAACACATGGAATAGAATTCCTATCTCAGTAAGACCTTTAGTTGACCATGCCTTCCTATATTTCTTGATAAGTCTAAATAGCAATATCTCTGTCATGATTCAATCTATGGGAGGTACTTCATTGTCCCAGGCCTTTGACATACTTGTTAGGGCTAAAATTGTTTAATCCAAGCAGTCATGATAGCCCCAAGGCCACTCATGCATATCTTTCCCTATATTCAACCAAACATGCCTTTGAATATCCCTCCATACACTCCTATACCCACTATAGTAGCACCTCAAGCCGAAACTAGCTATGAGGAATCTAAAGCAAGATTTTCCCAAGAAATGCAAGCAATGAAAAGTGATAAACAAGCAACAAACAACTTGTTACAAAGTAGTCAACAAGAAATGACAATATGTTGTAGACTCTGACCAAAGAGTTGACCAATCTAAAAAGAAGAATCAAGGGAATAGATCACCTTTTCAGCCACAGACTCAAAGTCCCAACCAACAATATCAAAATTAGGGACCATCTTATCAGCAGAATAGGCCACCATACCAAGGAAATTACCAAGGCCAAAGGCAGAACTTCCATCATAGGCCATTTCAACCTTATAATTGTACACCTCTTAGTTCTACAAATCCAACAAGAGATATAGTTCCAAGTCAGAACAATCTAGTCTTGGACAATGAATGGTGTTTCCCTTGCAATCAGCCACATAATCAGGCTACATGCTCAAATGGATGGATGAACCAAGCACTGATGGTTCAAAATGCCTCACATACTCAATTAGAGGCTTCTTATAGTGGGTCATCTCCTCAGCAAGAAGCACAACACAATGATACTGCTCTCTTCAATTGGGAGCAACAAGACTTCAATGGAGTAAATGGTGAATGCATAATAGCAGCCAATACTCGGTCTAAGAGAAGAGCTCAAGACATAGAATGAGAAGGAGATGGAGCTAAAACTACTATATCTGCACATATATCACATCTTTCTGTTCCTACTATACTAAAGAAGACTCCCATGATTCTAGTCAAGGAAGGTCAATTTCCCAAGGAAGTTGAGCCTACCATAGTGAAGACACATGAAAGAGTACACACAGCAGTGCCTTTCAACATTGTAGACAATATGAAGAAGGCAAATGTCACTATGTCTATGTGGGACTCATTGGCTATTCCAGGACAACATGATATTTTGAAGAAAACAATGACTGAAGAGGTGATTCCTCATCAGTCTACAAAATAAGTTGCTAAGCCAGTGTTGGTCAACACTGGTCAAAAGAAGGATACTTCTAGTAGCCACTCCAAGGTAGATGTCATGCAAGGTAGGAATCTGAAACCACCTCCCTTTTATGTATCTTTAATAATTGGAAAATCTTTAGTACATAATTGTATGGTAGATAGTGGGGCTACTAGCTCTGTCATGCCCAAGAAAGTAGCTGACCAATTGGGACTTAAATATGAACCTTTTCAAAAGAAGGTGACCCAACTTGATGGTTCTTTGTTAAACACCATAGGTTTGGCCAAGGACACAAGCTTGATTCTCCATGCAAGCCCCCAATTTCTCTATCCTACTTGACATATACATCATAGACCTCCTTGCCTTATTTGACACATGTTTATCAAGGGAGATTACAACAAAGATAGGAGGCTATCTTTCTTCTCACTGGTCTCACATTCTTTTCCATACAAGATATGGAACTAAGGTTACTGTCAAGTCTGAATCATTGGCAGCACACCATATAGAACCTTATGTGTCCAATGAACACAATATAAGTTGCCTTGTACTTGAAAGTAATGATTTCCCAATCATCAGAGAAGAAAAAACTAAGATAGAAGATATCACTGATATCTATCTAGATGATTTAGAATCAGAAAGAGCCTTAGAGGCCCAAGCCAATGTTATTTGGGATGCTGGTTTGGGAAACTATTTGTTGCAAGAGAATGAATCAAAAGAGCCAAATCTTTTCAAAACAAACATTGAATCATAAGATCAGAGAAACCAAGTTTGGGAGTTATTCTTTGATGGTTCTAGAAGTATACATGGCTCCGGTGGTGGTGCTATGCTAGTCTCTCCAAAGGGAGAAAAATATTACACAACTTTTAGATTTAACTTCTCCTATACTAGCAACACTGTTGAATATGAAAGCCTAGTAAATGGGTTGGAGTGGGCTAGAAAAAGAGGGATCAAAGCCCTAAAATTTTATGGTGACAATGAGTTAGTTGTCAGCCAAGTGAGAGGGATAAGTTCAACCAAAAGTGATACGATGAGAGCATACACACATAGATTTTGGGATGCTATTGAAGATTTCCATGCTTTCAATATTGTTGCAATCCCTAGAAATTTAAATTAGAATGTAGACAGATTAGATGTTGTTGGATCCTAATATGATATCCCCAACAACATTTTGATGCAAAGGGATCAACAACACATCAAATTGATTGACAGGCGTTCTATTCCTAATAATAATGTTAATTGGCAAGTGTTTGACAATAATGAGCAAATTCTGCAGTTTTTATTTGAAGAGGATGTCTTTTCAGAGCATAACCAAGATAGATTAGTGCAGAACTATGGTGACCAAGTGGCACAACTTAAGATAATTGTTACCCTAATTTACAACATTCATCAAAATAACCACAAATAGGGAAAAATTGCATTTTTAGAAGAGTCCAATTAATACTATCCTTCAGATATTATTAATCAACATTTTATCATTACATTCATTGTCAAAAATTATCATTTGTACTCTAAGAATTGATCACATTTCATAATTTCAAATTTATAATTGATCAATGACATTATGCATTCAAACTGAATGTAATACACATGTGTCTTTTCATATTTCTTTTTATGTCAAAATAAATAGTACATTGCAGAATATAAAGCATGATAGAAGTATGGAGTAGGGGTCCCATGCATTGCCTTGTGGTTGGGTTGCTTGTTGGTTGTCTGTCAGGTCCTAGGTCTCCAAAGTCCATGTCTTCATCTACATTTAGGTCTTTTAGGGTTCAACCTGCATCATGAGAGAAAGAGGGGTGTTAGATCCAGTTGGATCTAAGCAATACATAGAACACAAACAACATACAATCAATTCTTCTAAAACTGCATATCAATATGATGAAATCAATGTAACAAGAAAACGCGCATCCATAATATCTGAAACATAGTATTAAAGGGACTTGTTCTAAACATGTAACCTTTTTCTATTTATGGTCACTTTGATGCATGTTGTTCTTGTCTTTATAATCAGATATCTGAATGAAAGGGACTTAGCATTTCCATCTGAGAAACCTTTTTCAAAATTTGATCAACTTGTTAATTCAACAAACACAAATAAATCAACCAATATTCATGAATGAGTGTCATCCTAGATGACACTCACCGACAAACATTAATTGATTCATTTTATCTGCTGACCTAACAGAATGATTGGTGATATGTGTGCAAATAGGTGGATGTGTAACTGAATGTAGGAAGCAAGAAGGAAATATAGTGGATGTCATGAGCTCATGCTCAAACTTCACATGAGCCATTACATGCAAGAAAGATTGTTTACATCTCAGGAGGCTGTTGTTCACATGCATAAAGCGGGAAAAAATGCAAATACATGAAAGAGTTCAGAAGATTCTACAGGAGACACATGAGCAAAGAAGGATCCTTTCTAAATTAAAATGCAGAATTGAAAGAATGTGAAGTTTCCTATCTTCGTGCAAATAAGATAGTTCAAGATATGTTGTTACAGAAAAGATGTTGTTATGTTTATTAAACAATTGTATTTGCAAATTAAATGATGCATAACAAGAAATGTAAAGGTTGGAAGTAAAGAACAAAGATCAAGAGTTTCAACACCAGCATGTTTTTTATGCTTTCATTAAATGAACATACACAAAAGACAGACACTATGGGAAGAATACCAGAGATTATCCATTCAAAAGGTTCATCGGATGCTATTATAATTAATGATTCTGAAAGAATACAGCTTCATGTCTTCAGACAAAGTTTCAAAAGGATATCTTTATGCAAGGTATTTAAACAAATGTATCTTATACTGTTGTATTAAAAGATAATGTTCATACATTGCAGGGTATAAAGTCATGATTAAATGTAGGTTTTACATTCATGATGATGAAACATACATGCCAGTTAGGGTTCCCATTTCGAGTATGGCCCATGGGAGTCACGAGCCCGTGCTCGAACCTCATGGGTATTATTTCATATACATTTTTAAAATAAATAGTGTGTTTTCTGCAGTGAGGAAAAATAAACATTTTTTATAATGTTGTAAACATGTTGTGTTTCCTTTTATGCTCATACTGTTATCAGTAAAATTAAAATATGGTCGTGTTTTTATAACATTACAAGCATACTGGAAAAGAAGATTTTGTGTTTTTTTTAGACAACAGATGTTCGTCCTGGACAAAGGAGCATATTTATGCTTAATGCAGTATTGTGTTTAGTAACAGCAAGAGGAGTGCTTTTAAGCATTAAAGAACAGTCATGAAGGCCCGTGTTTTATTACAAAATCCAATCAAGACAGATATCAAACTTGCGCATTTTCAAAGATTTTTGACAAAAGCCATATAGGTATTCCAAGTAAATGACAGCATAACAACAAAGAGATAGTAAAGCCTAACATCAAGTAGTGTTTGCAATGGAGGAGTCGACAGCAAACAAAGCACAAAAGAAACCTCATTACTATCGGCTACAACAGTGCCTCTTTTTCACAATAAAAATATAGTAAATAAAGGAAGGATTACTTATCTCAAGAAGCCAAGTGTTGCAAGGAAAGACCAAGCAGAGGAGTGAAGTTCAAGTTCCTTAAAGATGCAAGCAGTGGTGGTCGTGGGTAAGCAGTGCATTTACTTCCAACATCATTCATGCACTGCAAACTGGGGATGATCATGAAGATGTGGATGAGACATCCCCAGTTCAAAGCCAAATCTCATGGGTATCTCTACACCTCAACCACGGCTTCATTCATTCCAAGATTGCAGTGGTGGGTCGAACTAGTAAACCACAAAAACTGAGTTTGAAAAAGTAGGCGGCGCTATTTGGCATTTGAAACTTTCAAAGACCAAGTTGTTTCAACATCTATCAAGCTGGAGTTAACCCACTATTAAAGCCTAAGTTCGAGCAAATGAAAGATTGCAAAAACTCCAGCATTTTCGAGGAGGAAACCAACAGAAGATGCCATGTGTTATGGTGAAACAAAACTCAATCTCATTTTCCTCATAAAACTCAAGAAATCCCAAGCTTCTTCACAAAGTTGAAGCGGATACATTGTCAATAATCATGGTTTCCAGAATCAAGATGGCGGTGCCACAGAGAAGAAAACCCTCGACACAAATGAAATCAATAAACTATGCATTGTGTTTTACCCGAGTTTGAAGTCCACTGACAGATGGAGTAAATGCAGTTACAGTTCCTAGTGCATCAACATTCTCTCCACATTTCTACGATGGGACATTTGGTGCCACGAAGTATAAAAAAATATCTTCTCAATAGAAATGGTCATGTCAATGGTGGACTGTAGTCAAGCAACAAGATGCAGTTACATCAAGTGCTATAGTATGGTGTCGACAGAGTTAGGGTTTTCTATGTATTCGGGTTATGTTGGGATAGTATGCCTTTTGAGGTTATATATTTGGGTTTGTGCTTTTTGACAGTGAGGTAATAAAGTTGATTAAGTGTATAATGAGATATTTTATTTATCAACTTTAGGGGTGCTAAACTTAAGGGGCTTGATTTAGAGCACTTATTAAGCCATATAGTTTAGTAGTTTTCTATTATGGAGGGCTTTTGGGGGGAAATATTTTCAAAAATTAAGCCATGTGGGCTATATAGTGGATCCTTGGCTTCATGTTTGGGATCCAAGAATGTAAAGGGAAGAGCTTTTAGTGAAATTCTTATTCCTATAGCTATATGTTTATGTTTTTTGTGTTCATTGTTGGCTCATGTTTGTGATATCGATTTTGTGCAAGAGTATGCTTGTATTCCTTGCCATTATTTTGAGATTCACTCATGTAACTACATATAGATTTTGAAAAGAATATAGTTGCCCCATTTTTCATACATCTTGTGGTGATCATATGTTCAAATCCTATTCAATTTTTTGAATTCAAGTGTAATACATCTGTAACATGGATTAGTGGATTGTATCATTTCCTATTCTAGATTACATAATATAAGCCTTTTGCAGAATATGCATGTTGTTGATAGTAAGATTGCTATTTGTGGTTAAACCCTAGTAGTGACCTTCTAATTAGCCTATGTAATGGGTAGTGAGTGATATTGCAGAGATCATTAGGGTATGATAAGTGAGTGTCAGTTTGAAGCTTTGAGAGATCTAAATCTATTTGGTGTATCACCTTTTTAAGTTTTGTTCATGCAATTTTAGTTAGAGTTTCTCTCTTTCCCTCCCAAAATCAGGAGAAGATAGTATAAAATTGATACCCAAATACAATAGGAACCGGCCTAGAATCCGGAGACTCCTTCTCAATCATAGTCCACCCATAGCTAGAGAAGGTTTCCATTGTTAGGATGGAATTGTCGTGTAGCCCTAATACCTGAGTTGGGGTGACTATTCTAAACCTCAACAATTTTTGGCATGGCTGGTGGGACCACGAATTGCTTCTAAGTTCTGATCTACTAAGTTCTATGGTTGTTTTTAATCTCAGTTACAGCTCTCAGTGTGGATTTTAATGAGTAGAACTCCAACAAGATCAAACAAGGAGGGATTTGTGTATCAGGAATTACAGTCAAGCAGAAGGGGAGGAAGATCATCCAGAGGTGGAAGAACATCACAAGATCTAAGAGGTACTATATTGAATTCAAATTTATCATCATTTGATAACCCCATTTTTTAAAATCAAGTCACAGATTCAGAGGAACTTGAGGTTATTATTGAAGAAATTAGTCTTCCTAAAGATCTAAGTGTTCCTAATTTTTCAGAATTTCCAAGTGTTGAAAATTTATTTATAGATAATTCTATTCTTGGAGCCTCTACAAGTGGTACTCTAGCAACTCTCCAGAATTTGAAGACTTACTAGAGGAAGGTAGTTCAGCCTACCCAACCTCCTTCTATATATGTTGTTCAGCAACAAGTACCACCAGTTGCAGGAATGGCAATAAACCTGCCATTTGTTCCTTTTGATCAAGGTAGTCCTCTCTGGATTGCAAATCACAACAACATACCTTTGGCTGCCTTGAAAGGATTTCCATCATTCACCGAAGAAGGTCAAGTGACAGCTATTGAACACATTAGAGATATTGCATCTCTTTACAATGTCCATCATGTCACAGAGGAAGATGTGGCTTTGAATTTATTGGCCACATAACTAAAAGGTAAAGCTCTTGATTGGTTCAGAACTCTTCCAGTAAATTCTATTGCTACTTGGGATGTTCTGGGGGAGAGGCTTTCTAAGGTTTTTGAGGATAAGTCTGACAATTTGTCTTTGGTGGAGCAACTAACTACCATTAAAATGGCTCCACAAGAAGAACTAAGTGATTTTAATCTCAGATTTCAGAAGACATGGAATAGGATTCTTGCCACGGTAAGACCCTCTGTTGAATATGCATTTTTATATTTTCTCAAAAGCTTGAATAGTGATATTTTGGTAGTAATCCAATCCATGGGAGGGAATTCGCTACCTCAAGCCTTTGATATTGCAATTAGGGAAGAGAATAGCCTCATTCAAGCAAGAAAGATAGCTCCTAGGCCATCGATGCCTTTCTTCCCCAATATCCAATCCAATATGTCATTAGTTACTCCACCATTAGCTCCATTGCCATCTTATAAAAGTGAATAAATAATGCCTATTGTATCTCCCAATGAATTGCAAAGCATAAAAAATAGCCAGCAAAAGATTGAGAGCTTGCTACATACTTTTGGCAATGAACTAGTAAACCTGAAAAGGCAACAAAGCAATCCAATAACTCATACTCAAAATTAGTTTGCTAATTCTTCATCTCAGTAGCCTAATCAACCCATTTATCAAGGCAACAAGCAAAAATATCAAGGAAATAGCATTGCCAATAGGCAAAACTGGAACCAAATGACTTATAGACCTTACAATCCTACACCCCATAAAGTTGTTAGGGATATTGTTCCTAGCCAAAATAACCTTGCTGCAGATTATGAATGGTGCTATCCTTGTAACAAACCTCACAATTAGTCCAAGTGTATTAATGGAGTGCTCAATCAAGCCCTAATGGTTCAAAGTGTGAGGGATTCACAACCTACTATATCCACTGAAGAGACTCAACAACACTCTGATGTGACTGCCCCTGAAAATACATTCCTCAATTGGCAAGAGAAGGAATTCTATGGAGTGAATGGTGATTCATCTATATCAGCAAACACAAGAGCCAAGAAGAGAGCCCTAGAATCAGAGCAATCAGCAGCTAGGATTGCTGCTATAAATCAACCATCACCCATTCCACCAGTTTCAATCCTAAAGGGGGCCTCTACTCATGCAAACAAAGAAACACAGTATCAAAAATAGGTGGATCAGAACATTAGTAAGTCACCTTAGAAGGTACAGTTTGCTATCTCGTATAACATTTTTGATAATATGAAGAAGATGAATGTTTCTATTTCTATGTGGGATTCATTAGCTATTCCAGGGAAAATTGATTTATTGAAAGAAGATTTGTCTAAAGGAACAACAATTTCACATCAAGATATACATCATCATCCTAGAGTGGTTATGGCCAATTCAGAGCCTTCAATAGTTCATGATGAAGTGGTTAAAGGAGAAAAGAAGATTGGTAAAGTGCAACAGCCAGTAACACAAGTGAGTAAAAATACTGCAGATTTGAAGCAATCAGCAATACCAGTTGACAGAAAGTTAGCAAATGTGTAGAAGATGACAAAAAAGGAAGGTAAGAAATCTGCAAATGTTAAGCCTCCTCCTTTTTATGTCTCTTTAATTATTGGAAACAAATTAGTAAATAATTGTATGGTGGACAGTGGTGCAACCAGCACTGTCATGCCAAAGAGCATAGCTGATTTGTTGGATTCGAAGTATGAACCCCTTGAGAAAGGAGTTGTCTAGCTTGATGATTCTTTAATTACGACCATAGGTGTTGTTAAAAATGCAAGCTTGACCTTACACTCGTGTCCAAACTTCTCCATTTCCCAAGATATTTTTGTCATAGATTTTCCACCTTACTTTGCTTTATGTTTATCAAGAGACTTCAGAGCCAAAATAGATGGATACTTCTCATCAGATTAGTCTCACCTGTATTTCAAAACTAGATATGGTGCTAAGGTGACCATAAAATCAGAGTTATGGTCCAAATACCACATAGAGCCCTATAATCCTAGCCCCATAAATGCAAGTTGTGTGATCATGGATCCAGATGAAATCAATGAGAGTTTGTCTTATAACACACAAACTGAAGAGTATCCTGATATTGTTCTAGATGAATGGGAAACTAGAAATGATCAAGATGATGATGTGTTTGATGCTGGTTTTGGTAACTATGTAATGTTAGAATCTGATTCAGTTGTGCCTAATCTCATAAAAGATCAATGTTCTGAATCTGAATTATCTAATCAGGTATGGGATCTATATTTTGATGGATCTAGGAATAAGGGTGGTATTGGCGCAGGAGTTATATTGGTTTCACCTCATGGTAATAAATTTTATGTTGCTTAAAAGTTATCCTTTCCATGTTCTAACAATATAGCAGAATATGAGTCTTATTCAAGGCTTGGAATGGGCTAGGAAAAGAGGAGTCAAATGCTTGAGGGAATTTGGGGATAGTGAGTTGATAGTAAGATAGGTGAGAGGTATTAATTCTGTAAAAAATAATCTCTTGAAGCTGTATAAATCCATAGTTTCTAACATTTTGGATAATTTTGATGCATTTAACCTTATTTCCATACCTAGAAGGAAAAATATGCATGCTGATAGGTTGGCTGGTATTGGTGCTCGTGTTTCAATTACTGAAAATAAAGGATAGATCTCAGATCATTCACATGTTAAAATTGTTGTAAGACCATCTATCCCAGACAACAATACTAATTGGTAGGTGTTTAATACTGATGAACATATTTTGAGTTTTATGACAGAAACAGAAGACTTTTCAGCTCCTAAAAATGATCAGCCCAATCAACAAATGGAAAATCATATCATTCAGCTAAAGACTAATAAGCTTCCTAGGGGATTAGTTAGCTTAGAGTCAACTTTCAACTCTGATGATCAATTTAGAAAGAATAAAACCAGTTTGTTGGTTAAAGAAGATCATTATGAGGAAGTGGAGATTTTCAGAGACAAGTATCTAAAGGTTGGTAAAATCAATTCTCCCAAAGAAAAAGAATTGTTTATTGATCTTTTCAGAGAATATAGTGATGTGTTTGCTTGGGATTATGTTGATTTGAAAGGATTTGATCCTCAACTGACTCAACACACCATAGAATTAGAACCAAATGCAAGACCAATCAGGCAAAGGCAAAGGCCCATAAACCCCAAATTAGACCCTTTAATGCTAAAAGAACTAAGAAAAATCTTAGATGGTGGTATTATATTTCCTATTAAGCATACATCTTGGGTTTCTAACTTAGTTACAGTAAGGAAGAAGAATGGAGAGATAAGACTTTGTGTAGACTTTAGAGACCTCAATAGGGCATCTCTAAAAGATAGACACCCTCTTCCTTCCATGGAACAAATTTTACAATATGTTTCTGGTTCTGAGAGATTTTCACTCCTATATGGGTATTTTGGTTATAACCAGATTTTAGTCAAAGAATCTAATCAATTTAAAATAGCTTTTACAACTAAATGGGGTACCATGGCTTACAAGAGAATGCCATTTGGGTTATCAAATGTTGGGGCCACTTTTCAGAAAGTGATGGACATGGCTTTCAAGAACTTAATGTATAATTTTGTTCTAGTGTACCTAGATGATGTGACAATTTACAACAAGGTTGAAAATCAACATATCGGTCATTTGAGACATATTTTACAGAGATGTAGAGAATTTGGGATTTATTTAAACCCAAAGAAATTTGTATTTGAAGTTCATGAGGGAAAAATTCTAGGATACCAGGTGTCTAAAGAGGGTACAATGATAGATCCTGAGAGAATTCATGCAATTTTGGAACTTTCATTGCCTAAACACAAGAAAGGATTGCAGAGTTTTATTGGGAGAATAAATTTTGTAAGAAGGTTTATTCCTGATATTACAATCTATTAAAACCACTAACTACTATGCTTAAGAAGGATGTTCCTTTTAGCTGGACTGATGAGGGAAAGAAAAATTTTGAATTCATGAAATAGGCTTTGTCTTCAACCCCTACTCTTGTTAATCCTGATTTTACTAAAGATTTTATTCTATATGCTTATGGTGGTGCTGATACTATTTCAGCAATGCTGGTTCAAAAGAATGATGAAAAATAGGAGCAACCAGTTGCTTTTTT
>MU223105.1:2077812-2135180 GCA_018584345.1 Thuja plicata
GCAGAGATCATTAGGGTATGATAAGTGAGTGTCAGTTTGAAGCTTTGAGAGATCTGAATCTATTTGGTGTATCACCTTTTCAAGTTTTATTCATGCAATTTTAGTTAGAGTTTCTCTCTTTCCCTCCTAAAATCGGGAGAAGATAGTATAAAATTGATACCCAAATTCAATAGGAACCGGCCTAGAATCTGGAGACTCCTTCTCAATCATAGTCCACCCACAGCTAGAGAAGGTTTCCATTGTTAGGATGGAATTTTCATGCAGCCCTAATGCCTAATTTGGGGTGGCTATTCTAAACCTCAACAATAAATAAAATGCCAAAAGGGCTTGTCACCATAGAATCTCTCTTCGACAAAGATGACCAAGCACAAAAGAGTAAGGTTGGCCTAGTAGTTCAACAAGAGCATTGCACTGATCTAGAGCTTGAGCCAGGTAAAAGCTTGAAACTTGGGAAGGTAAATTTTGAGTCAGAAAAGCAGGCTTATGTCCAATTATTTCAAGAATTTAGTGATATATTTGCTTGGAAGTATGAAGATCTAAAGGGTTTCAACCCAACACTTGCTCAACATACAATTGAATTGGAACCAAACGCCAAACCAGTAAGATAGAAGCAAAGACCTGTCAATCCAAAGCTAGAGCCACTTATGCATAGAGAAGTTCTCAAATTAATTGAAAGGGGTATTATTTACCCCATCAAGCATACTAGTTGGGTTTACAACCTTGTTCCTGTCAGGAAGAAGAATGGAGAACCAAGGTTATGTGTTGATTTTAGGAATCTAAATAGGGCATCCCTAAAAGATTGCCATCCACTGTCATCTATGGAAAAAATTCTACAATGTGTTTCTAGATCAGAACGTTTCTCACTATTTGATGGCTATTTAGAGCACAATCAGATCCTGTTTCATGAAGAAGATCAATATAAGACCGCATTTACAACCAAATGGGGAACCATGGCCTATCAAAAGATGCCTTTTGGTTTGTCAAATGTAGGAGCTACTTTTCAAAAGGAAATGGATATGGCCTTTAAGAGCCTCATGTTCAAGTTTGTACTAGTCTATTTAGATGATATAATTGTTTATTCTAAAAATGCAGCAGACCATATCAAACATTTGAGGAAAATATTTGAAATATGTAGAGAGTTTAGGACTTCTCTTAATCCCAAGAAATGTGTGTTTGCATTCCATGAAGGAAAATTTTTGGGATATATTGTATCCAAACAAGGAATTGCAGTTGACCCTGAAAGGATTGCGCTATTCTAGAATTGCCTCTACCACCTCATTAGAAAAGTCTCCAATATTTCATAGGAAGGATTAACTTTGTCAGGCATTTCTTGCCTAACATTGCAAATTTACTAAAGCCTCTGATACCTATGTTAAAGAACTCAATTTTCAGCTAGAGCAAAGAAGGGAGGGCTAATTTTCAAGCCATCAAAGAAGATCTAACAGAGGCTCCTGCCTTGTTAAACCTTGATTTCAATAATGATTTTATCCTTTATGTTGATGGAGGCCTTGATGCCATATCTGCAATACTAACTCAAGAGAACTCTGAAGGATTGGAGCAACCTATTGATTTATTCAGGAAAGGCTTGGAAGAGTATGAAAAAAGATACTCTTTTGTAGAGAAGCATGTACTTGCTGTGGTAAAGAGCCTAAAAAAGTTCAGATATCTATTGACTCATAGCAAGGTACAATTGAGAGTTACTCATCCTAGTGTCAAAGAGTTCTTGCTTTCTAGGAACCTGAATGAAAAAAGAGTTGGTTGGATTACCAAAGTCATGGAATATGACATTGATATCCAAATCTCTAAGTTGGTCAGAGGGAATGGTCTTTGTGAGCATTTGATAGAGGATGAAGTTCTAAAAGAGCAAGAGCAAGAGAATGCATCTTTGGTTGTGCATTCCATAGAAGAACATGCCAAGGCAGCAGGTTGGTTGCCTAACATGATTCATTTTTTGAAGACAAGAAAATGTCCTGAAGGTTTAGATTCAGCCATAAGAAGATATTATAGATTACAATCTGTCCCCTTTGTGTTGATTGATGAGATTCTATTTAGAAAAGAACATAATGGTGTTCTCTTAAGATGCATAGATTCAGATCGAGTAGCAAGTATCCTGAATGAATTTCATGATGGACCTTCTAGAGGTCATTTTTCTCCCAAGACCACTGGCTTTAAGATCATGAGGGCTGGATACTATTGGCCATCTATCTTCAAGGATAGTCATGATCATGTGAGAAAATGCATAAAGTGTGCCATGTTTGTAGGAAAAGAAAAACTCATAGCTCTGCCCCTCAAACCAGTTAGAATAGAGAAACCTTTAATGAAATGGGGCATTGATTTTATAGGACTAATTAATCCTCCCTCTAGTACAGGACATAAATGGATAATAACTACACCTGATTATTTGACTAGATGGATAGAGGCTATTGCACTAAAGGAGGCCAATGAAAGTGTTATTCTGAGCTTTTATGATGACATCATTCATAGGTTTGGCACTCCAGACTCAATCGTATCAGATAATGCACTGGTATTTATAGGTCTAAGAGTGACTGAATGGGCACTCAGGAGTGGTATTTATCTAAATACTAATTCTAACTACTATCCTCAGGGTAATGGCCTAGCAAAGTCTATAAATAAAAACCTGATAAGAATTATCAAGAAGACTTTGTAAGAAAATCAAAGAGATTGACATTCCAAGCTCAATGATACTTTATGGCTAGACAGAATAACCCCAAAGAAAATCATTGGGAATTCTCCTTATATGCTGGTATATGGCAAGGAGGCCAGATTATCTATTTCAATAGAGCTACCAGCATTAGACCTTGCCACACAAATTGTTCTCTTTGAAGAAGGAGATCCCTTACAAGTAAGGTATGCTCAACTCATGGAGCTGGAAGAGATCAGAAATAAGTCTATGCAAACCATGGAGTTTCAACAAATGCAAACTAAGAAGAATTTTGATAAAAGGCCCAGAGCCAGAAATTTCAAAGTTGGAGATATAATCCTCAAGTGGGATGAATACAAATCCAGGCCTAACAGACATTCAAAGTTTGATTCCTTTTGGGGTGGACCATTTGTAATCACAGAGTGCAAGGAACATAATGCATTTCAATTATTAACTATTGAAGGAGATGCTTTGCTGATATCAGTCAATGGTTTCCATCTCAAGCTCTGTTTCAAGGTTTGCCCTGCCCTATAATTAGTTTCCTGCTTTTTCTTGCTTTCTAGTTTAGTTTCCTGCTTTCCTCAAAGTGCTTGTGCACATTTAGTTGTTCCTCCTCCTAGTTCAATCTATTTCCTTCCTAGAGAAGTTTTTATGTTCTCAAAAGATGACTCCATGCCTAATGATGTTAAAGGCCACTGGTTTTCAATGTCTAGCAGGTTGACATCCAATAGAAATCGCCAAGAATGTTACCAAAATTTTTTCATTACATGTGAATTTCGGCTAAAAGTGGAGGAAGATGTGGCTCCCACAAGGGTAGATCCCAGCTTGTAGATTCTGCGAATGTTTCTAGGTCTTGATCTCATCCTCTACATTTTTCTAGCCCTTTTTTTTACCCTAATTTATGAAAAATTCCCTAAGCAAAGAAACCCTATACAAATTTGATATAAACCCTAGTTGGCCTTAGCCTTGTTCTATTTTCTCGTTACCTTTTCCAAGCGAGTTAAGTTCTTTTTAATTCATGTGTGCATTTCAATTGCCCTTTAGTCACTTAGTCGTGCAAGGGAAAATGAATATTCCATGTTGTTCAGTGATTACGAGATTGCCTTTGTCGCGCAGTCTCCCAGGGAAAATGAATATACTCTCAGGCTATTGAGACTTAGCACTAATCGTTTGATCAATATCTGATCTCACGGTAGTCGCTAAGTCTCCCAACATAACCCTCAGTTAACAAAAGGTTCAAAGTGCTCGCAACGTAATATATTTCTAACTTTAGATATAACTCGAGTTCAAGCTGAGTGAAGTTAAAGGCTTTTCAGTCGCTAAGTCTCCAAATGAAGTCAAAAGGTCAACAAAGTTTATAAGATTTCGCACAGACCATCAATGCAAAGATGATCTTGTGGTTGTCGCTGAGTCTCGTAAAGAAAATTTCATCAAGCAAAGTGTTAAGAGATTGCGAGACTCCTTAGTCACCAAGTCTTGATAAGCAGCCCAAGGTAAAAGGTGAGTCAGGTTAAGATCATGTAGTTACTAAGTATCGTAAGGAAATAGAATATTGTTTTAAGGATACAAGACTTAATGTTGATCATCCGATCTTGTTTTGATCTCATGGTGGTGGCGCAATCTCCAAAGAGACTTAGAGTTAAAAGAGTGTTATCCTGACTCAGCGACATAAATGATTTTGGGTAACCAGAGTTAAAAGAAAGGCAACCTGAGTTAAAGTTGTAGTCAACAGAAAGTAAAGAATGAACAAACATAAAGAGAAAGATAGAAGATTGATGGCTATGTTTTAAAATGAAAGGTCAGAGATTACCTGGACCATTAAGATAGGTACCCATGCCACCTATGACCGTTGTTTATTTAAATATTTAAAATTCAAAAAGATCTGATCTCAGAGACTAGCTGTGGGGCAATATTTCAAGTTACAGACAGAGGGATGGGTCGAGCTGACTTCTTAGATTGCATTTATTGCAAAGTGAAAGATATTAAAATATATATCTGATCATCTCAGATATTTCTACATGTATTAATGAGCAGAATTGACAGATTTAGGGTCTATGCATTGTTTATGCAAAAACTATTGTAACCCTAACTTCTAGAATTGATTGTTTCATGAGCCTGCGTGCTAGAGGAACATGTATACAAGTTAGTTTTAGATATTTTTAGTTTAGAGTTTTTCTAGTTGGCGTAAGATTTTATGTGGCATCTTTTCTATCCCTTAAATCTTCACTTCTTGTAATCTTTCATTGAAATCCAGATTTTGTATGAGCTTTCTGTGGCATTTTCTTTGCCCTCAAGCTTTTCTTTATCTGTGTTTCTCTTACTGAAATATATATAGTTGCTTATGCTAGAGAAATCTTAGAGTTCCTAAGCCTTCCTTTCTTTCAGCATCTTTGTGTACTATTGTATGTAATCTGATTTAGGTTACCCTGTGGATTTTATTCATCCCTGGCTACCGTGTCTCACTCCTGTGCCTATTTGCTGAAGTGAATGTCTGCTTGTAGGTCACAATCTGTGTCTAAATTTGCTTGGGAATGTTATTGCCTGTGAAATTTTTTCTTTCCTCCAATAGCTTATTTCCATTCTAGACCTCTCTGTGAAATACTTAT
This sequence comes from Thuja plicata, assembly GCA_018584345.1. Classification (NCBI taxonomy): domain Eukaryota; kingdom Viridiplantae; phylum Streptophyta; class Pinopsida; order Cupressales; family Cupressaceae; genus Thuja; species Thuja plicata. Next base: position 2,083,081 of record MU223105.1, read on the forward strand.
GCAAGCCTATTCAGAAAGATTGTGTTTTACTAGATCTGAGAACCTTCATGCTAGTTTGGTTACTGTGTCATATTTCAAGTTACCTTTGATGTATCACCTAGTAGGATAGTTTGCTTTCAGTTATTTCCCTTTCAAGTACTCCTTCTATCCCTTTTCCTTCAAGTTTACTTTTCAAGTTAAAGAGCAGATTAGGTGATTATCTAAGAGGAACTGACCTAGAATCTGGAGGCTTCACTTCAAGTTAGCATAGGTCACACAACCTTGGAGTGATTCCCATGTTATACTAGATTATCAAGACCAAGAGAGATTGAATAGGGTGAAAATTTAGTGTATAACAATTACCAATAGAATTATAGTGGTATCCAGATGGTTTGAGAGCTCGGTGCATTGGATTTCTATCTTGGTTTTTTTTCTTTCATTTAAAAATCAAGAGTTCATAGTGGTATCCAGATGGTCTGAGATCTGGGTGCATTGGAATTCTATCTTGGTTTTATTTCTTTTTTGGATTGTTCAGAGAGCAAAGTGGTATCTAGATGGTCAATATATGGGTGCTTTTTAATCTCTTTCTTTTCAAAATCAGAGACCATAGTTGTATCTAGATGGTCAATATCTGGGTGCACTAGGTTCTGTTGATGACAATTATTCAATTGTGTATTTTCATTGATGTTACACATGTATATGCACATGTGTAGTGAATTTATACAAATGACTACATCCAAACTAAGCACAGTTAGTGTATACCAAGTGATCTTAGTGTTCTCCGAGCTCAATCGGGCATTGAAGAAATTTAATTCTTACCAAGTTCACTCGGGCATTACAGTGTTGGACGGGCGTTGAAGAATTTTAGCGTTGACCGAGTTAAACAGTTAGTGTCAGCCGACTAATAGATGATTACATTTTATGTTTAATTGGGCATATGAGGCCGACAGATTTGAGTTTTATTATTTAGTTGGAAGGTTATAGAAGCCGACTTGACAAGGTCTATATATATATATGTGTGTGTGTGGGGGGGGGGGTCAAGTTTAATTTGAGAAGTGTGTGTGAAGTAANGGGGGGGGGGGGGTCAAGTTTAATTTGAGAAGTGTGTGTGAAGTAATTGAATTAGTGGATGAACATGATATGAAGAGCAGAGGTGAAATCAGATGGGATTCTAATTGAAGATAGATCATCCAGACAGAGCTGCAATAGAACATTTGATCAGTGAGGATCCAGTTTACAAATAGAGCAAGATCTGAATCAGCAAAGACAGTTGAATGTATAGTTAGGTCAATCCATTGTTACTTTCTAACAATTGTAGAAGTGATCCAAATCTCTTACAGTCTTTTGTAAATCCTCTCACAAGGTGACATTTCTATACTGAAGTGTTTGACGACCTCTAACAAGGCCACTCCTTGTAAGGTGATTAAATCCTCTAATAGGGTCATACCTAACAGTATGTTAATGTAACCTTTAATAGGGTTGGCTCCTAATAGGGCTCACTTCAGAAGAGTGAAAATCATTAGCTCTAGTTGCAATTGGTGGTTTTTCCCATATTGGGTTTCCATATTAGATCTTGGTGTGTTCTGTGTATATTTCATTTGCTTTATGGTTTATGTTTCTGAAAATTAATTACTAAAGATAATCATAGTTAATATCTTAAGATTTTCTATGTTAACCAAGTGACAGAGAAATATCTATGTTAACTGAGCAACAGTGACTATTTTTTTTAAGACATCTAAGGGAATTGGATTTTTTTTTGTGGTAACTGATTCACCCCTCCCCTCTTAGTTACTCATCTCATTTCCAACAATTTGTATCAGAGCGCCAAGTGCTTGAAGGGAAGGTTTAAGGCCTACGCTAAAGATCAGAGATGTCTTACAGAAGGGAGATCCCCAAGCTTACCAAAGACAACTTTAAGACGTGGAAGGAGTTGATGAAGCTACATTTATCTACTATTGGAGATAGTGGTTTGCAATTCCTGGATAACAAATATGTGGAACCAATGGTACCTTTGACTGTGGAATAGATGGTGGACAGGAAGAATCATAATATAATGATGATTGATATAGCTTCTTCACTCAGCTACTCAGAATTTGACGAAGTCAAGGACTTCCCTAATACCTTTAACATGTGGAAAAAACTACATGATATTCATGGAGAAGATGAAAATGTAAAGAGAGCCAAAGAAGAAAGTATTAGAGGTCAGTTTGATATGATGAAAATGAAAGAAGGAGAAAACATTACAAAATACAGTGACAAAATCAAGAAAAGTGTAAGTGCCATCAGAGTAGCAGGTGGAACAATTGAAGGTACTACAATGGTTAGTAAGGCATTGAGAACTTATCTTCCTATCTATGCAATATGATTTTTCAGTTATTCAAGATATGAGGTGCATGAATAATATATCTCTAGATGAAAGGCTATCATCATTTGAGCTGGACAATTTTGACAATTATTCTCCTAACACTAGCAATCTTGAGTCTGCATTCAAAGCTAAACTAAACCTTGGAAAGAAGGATAGATACTCTAAAAATAAATAGGCTGACAGTGACACTAATGATTTATCTGATGACAAAGATATGGAAATCATTGAAGCACTAATTGCGAGGAGAGCTGTAAAAGGAAAGGGATAGTACAAAGGAAGAATACAATTGATTTGCTTTTCATGTAATGAGGTTGGTCACATTTCTGCTAAGTGTCCTAACAAAGATGACAAAGATGAGAGAAATTTCAACAAATATAAAGGCAAGAAATATTTTAACAATTACAAAAACTACAAGGACAAAGGTAAGAAATCTTGTTATATTTCTAAAGATTCTGATAGTGATGAAGATGAAGATGAAATGGTTTACATTGCTATTAAGGATGAGTAAGATAATGAAGATGATGAAAAGACTGCACTGTTCTCTCATATTAGCAAAAATGACTCTTGGATAATTGATATTGGTTGTTCTCACCACATGACTAGTGATAAAACAAAATTTGAATCTCTTGAGCAATATGATGGTGGGAGTGTCAGTTTTGGGAATAATGAACCTTTCTATGTGAAGGGAAAAGGTTGCATTGCTCTGACTGAAGGAATTAAATGTGATAATGCTTATTGGGTTGAAGGACTAAGGAGAAATTTACTAAGTATGGCACAACTAAATAACATCGGTCTCAAGGTAGAATTTATGAATGGTAAGGCCAAGCTCCTGGATGGTAAAGGAAACCTAGTCGAAACTGGCAAGCAAATAAAAGGTAATCTATTTTATCTAGATCTCAATGAAAGTTCATGTTTTATTGCACAATTAGAAGAAAGCCGCTTATGGTATAAAAGGTTGTTTCATGTGTACTTTGATAACCTGGTTAACATAAGCAAGAACAAAAGAGTAAGAGGTATTCCTATTTTAAAGAAATCTAAATTAGCAACATGCAAACAATGTCAAATTGGGAAGATGAGCAAATCTAGTTTCAAGAGAAAGAACTATAATACTGAAGAGGTCTTGGAATTGGTACATGTTGATCTATATGGACCAATTGGGACAACAAGTTACACTGGGGAGAAGTATTTCATTCTATTTGTTGATGATCATTCTAGAATGATGACTTTTATGTTTCTCAGAGAAAAATCAGAAGCTTTTCATAAATTCAAATGGTACCTTGCCAGAGTTGAAAAGGAAACAGGAAAGAAACTGAAGTGCCTAAGATCTAATAGAGGAGGAGAATTCATTTCTAATGAATTCAAAGAATTTTGCAATGAAAGAGGAATCAAGAGACAAGTATCTACCCCTGGTACACCATAACAAAATGGAATAGAAGAAAGAAAAAATAGATCCATCATGGATTGTGCAAGAACCTTGATGATTGAAAAGAATGTTGCTACCAAATACTGGAAGGAAGCCATCAACACTGCAATCCACACCTTGAACAAAGTTCAAACGAAGAAAGGTACTGAGAAGACTATTGTCAATCAGGATTGCACCTATAGCTGGAAGTAGAATCGAGCCATCCTGTTGGAACATGGAAACATTCTCCTTGGTGGATGAGAGAATGAATCTCCGGATTCTAGGCCGATTCCTGTTAAATTTGGGATATCACCTAATGCTAAGTGTATATGTGGGAAAGGGGTAGAAAGATAATATGAATACCAAGAAAACTCTAAAGGAGGTGATACACCAATAAATGATATGTAACTTGATTTAATCTAGCATAGATCTTTTAAAGATAATGATGGCTCTCAGTAGCCAGACAAACATGCAACTACAAAAGTATTTCTATGTAAGGAACTGCAATATTCTTTGCTTTGATAGGGAAGTAATACTTCACCAATTTTCTACAAAAAAAATAAGGACACAAACAAAAGACCTGTAATGGCAAGTGTCAAGATTTGAAAATGTAACAAGGAATGCTTCTTAGATGAAGGGCTAACACAACATCAAAAGCAAATAAATTCACAACATTACACTTTAAAAAAAATGGGAAGGAACATCTATCTCTATATATCAATACTGTCAAAAAACTTGCTACAAAATGCCCTTACAATATATTCACAAGTCTGCAATGTGTTAGAACGTGTGAAGAAAAGAAGGTCCTGAATAATGAGGTCAAAGTACAAGATATAGCCCACAAAATGGAAGGGGTCAGATGCATGGAAAAAACCCACAAAAAGAGGCCTCAAACTGAAGGAAACTGCTGGAAAAGCTCCAACAAGCCAAGTGTCACTGAAAAACAACTCAAACTGATCCTCCAACTGCTCCTCAACTCCCAAAATATGCAAAAATGTGAGGAGGTCGGATAGAAAGAGAAATCCCACAAAAAGAGGGCCATAACTGCATAAAATGTGCCCAAATTGGTCCAAAACAACTCCTCAACTGATGACCACTGCATGATAACTCAAAAACCACCACAAGAAGCTGTGAACATGCCATAACCACAGTAATACTGAATGTGAACAAAATCTTCCCCCCTTGAAATAAGCATGAGAATGGGGAGCCAACTAATAGTCCATCCCTAGACGAGCATGTCATCACCCAAGGTCAACTCCTAAAAAGAAATCCTTACTGCACTTGAATAATTAATAATATCTGTCTTATAATATTGACAAACTATTATTATTATCCACAAATAATGCAATAAAGAAAAACTCCCTTAAGACTCTAAGTTATTTATTTATTTAATTATAATTTAATAATATTTTAATATTTTTAACTTTAGAACGATTGATAGTTTATATGTTCAAAGTTAGATATATTAAGATATTTTTAAATTATATTTAATAAATAATTAATTAAAAAAATCTTTAATTTATTTACCTATTATTTCAAGAAAAAATATAAGTTTGACATACTTAACTCTTAAAATCAATAGTTTCCACTATTTATTTTAATTTAAATATATCAAAACATAATTCTTGAAATAATAAATTAATTAATTAAACTTTTAAAGGAAAACATTTACTCAAACATAATATAAATTAAAATTGTAAAACTATATAACTGAATGAACATTTTAACAATAATATTCATTAGATTATATATTTTTTACAATTTCAATACTTATATTATTTTAAACAAATAAAAACCTTTCAAAATTTATAAAATAAATACTAAAACTTTACTAGATACAAAATTATGAATTAATGAATATTATTTCATAACAGAAATGATATTTATTAAATCATAACCTTATATTTAAAAAAACTTTAGTATTTATTTTATGAAAAATAAACCTAAGCTAAAAGCTAATGCAAGGTGAAATTATCCTAAGGGATAAAACTATAGAAAGAGCAAAAGCAAGAAACTACGGGTAAATAAAAACAAAGACTTCAAAAGCCTAACTCAAGGGGAAAACACTAAGGCAAAGGTAACCATGAGTTACATAGGGTAAAAGAACCCTAAAGTCATTCATTTGAATCATTTGGCTTTTGTATTGCTGCTGCTCTGCCTTCCTTTGGTCACCACTTCCATGAGGGTTTGGAGGTTGAAGAAAAGAAAATGCTGCTGGTCTGAAGGAAGCCGCCACATTAGAGTTACGGGGATTGCTAGAGATCTGCCTTCTCTTCGTATCTTCTTGCTTCTGCCTTAGCCATCTTTGGCTGCCACTTTCATGAAAACATGAAACCTACTCCCTTCATCTCTCGGCTCCTCAGACACGAAGGTAAGTGCACTCTGTTATTTTTGCCCCCTAAATCTGTAGCATTATTTATTCTAAGTTGCACTAAGCACTGTTATTTTGTTCCAAGAATCATAGGACATAGCACCATCATCTCGGAAATGTTCCTTTTGTGTTTGATGAAGAAATTGTAGTCCTCACTCTAGATTTAATGGTTGTATGTCCTCCTGTTGTAGCTTCCTCTATTTGTAGACTTGAAATCTCTATCTCCTTCTTAAGAAATGGCTTCTTTAGAAAGTATAATGCTGAAGACTGCAATCTCATTTGCTCTATTTACTGTTCTTGCTGATGTGGCAGCAACTTTACTTTGTTTATCATTAACTTAAACTGTTGGTTGTTGCTCTTCTAGATTTGCTATAGTTACCTTTCAAGTAGGTGTTTAATACACCGAGCTCTTCTCAGACACCATCCTTATTGTCTTTTCTAGGGTTTTTATAACAATGAATCTGTTACAATATTTTGTTATAGTTGTCCTTGTCTCCAAGAGCTATCTTCCCTCTTTGCTGTCACTTTTGACCTTGTAATCTGTGCTCTTTAAACTTGGTCTTCTGAATCGACAGTTGGGGTGTCCTTATGGAACCCCCCCCAACAAAAGGATGTGTAGACAAAATAACTGTTGTGTATGATCATTCGACATGGAAGAACTTTAACTTAATGGCAGAGCTAGAAACCACAAAGAATAACATGTAGATGCATGAAAGGGTTAGAAAATATATGCAATTAACCAATATGATCCATCCTCCAATCCATGCGTTTTAATCACGATCCTCAAATTACTCTGCTGATTGTTTTAACATGGCAGTATTACATGGTCTTTAACTTTGTTGTCCTTAATGTATGGTCTTTACCTTGGCTGTATACTCTTAGCTAATCACATGATTTTATATTCTTGTCTTGCTTCTACTTGCAGCAACTCTCCTTTATAATTTCTCTTTTAACTTACTGTTACTGTTATCTCTAGATAATGTTGATGTTGATAAGTCACTAAACCCTGATTTATACACATCTGTACGCCTTTGGAAATTATAACAGCATCACATTGAGACATACCTGCACTATGTAACATGGTTGAAACTTACTTGGCACCTTCTGACAATGTTGCCCCTTAATGTGACTGTAACACATGCAAATGTACCAATGTTTCTTTATCATTTGAAAACATATCTTCAATCTGAAAATGAATTAGCCACCTACAGCTTCTGTTGATATAGCTGGCTGCTCTCACTTCCTTTCCTTTATTTGACTGATGATATGTGCGTAACATCATGAATAATGGGTTGTCTATTCCTCAGTTGCAAGTACTATGGTTGGCTGGAAATGAACGTTCTTGTACCCTTTCTTTGTAGATGCAACATACCACCGCTGCCCCATGAGTTACTGTAGCATCTTCCATTATCATGTTTTGATTCCTTTGTTGTCCCTCCATAATGCTTTGTTCATGTTGTATCAGTCCACACTGTTGAGTTATAAAGTTGATCTAGTTATTCATCATTGCTGCTCTTTCACTCTTTTCAAATAATAGTCCTTCATGTTGGATGTTGGAAGGTTTTATGTTTTCTGAAAACACATCCCTTCAACAACATAGATCTTCAAGCCTGCCCCGTGATTCAGCCAGAAGGTCCCATGCTTGAACTTATGCATGCCCCCTCAACAGCCTCCTCTAGTCCTTTGTTCTTTGCCCCTCCATGACTTCAGTCGGAAGGTTTCATGCGCGTAGTGACTGCATGTCCCTTCGACAACCTACTTAGTCTTCATACCTATACCTGAACATGAAGCAAACAACATTAATAAAACACACTCTCTTTTCTTGCTGATTCTGAATATGCTTTCTACATTACTGTCTTGCATTTTGTTAATGAATAGAGATCAACACAATAGAATAAGAGTTAGTTTTCTCCATTGCTCAGTTCATCTAAACTGACCCCTCCCTCCTTTCTTCTTTTTTGTAGGTGAATCTTGGATGCAAGTCCATAACTACGATGACAACCAGCACACAACTGTATCTAGAACTACAACGAAAATATCAGGCAATGGGGGGGGGCTAACCCTTATCCCTCTTGCATTGATTTTTCTTTTCATTTATGAAAATGAAAACAGCTCTTGTATTTCCTTGCATTTCTGATTTTGACATGCATGCTTGCATTATCCTAAAACCACAGGCTGTGTGGTTGCTGTTTTAAGAAAAATGTATTTCATTTGAAAATCTTTTAATGAAAAGATCCTTTGTTGATAATTAAAACACATTTTCAGTTCTTCTGTTTTAAAAGCAACCACTGCTTGTGTGGTTAATTTAAATGCTGTTCTTTTGCTTTCAACTATAAATTTGAACAACATCTGTACTTTATAAAAGAAATTTGCATTTTACGATAACCTAGGGCAGCAACTTCAGCTTTTCAAAAACATGACAATAGATTTAAACATTCAAACCAGTTAGCTTTTAAACTCACAATAACCTTCTTTCCCCAGAAATATCAGGGCTGATAACAGCCCTACCTATTTGAACCGCATAGTGAAAATATGGTAACATTTTGGCGACCTCTCAGGGGTGTTTGCTTGCAAAATAATATATAACCAGTAGCCTTGCATATCCATTGGGCACTGAGTTTTCTCCAAACTTTGAAAACTGAAAACCTCTCCAAACTGAAAACAAAACACTGCTGCAAACTAAAACTAAACAGAAACCAGATATATCACTGTTGTGCTGCAGTGTTCCTATGTGGATGAAATGCTTGTGTTATGGGGCAGCAAAATGGATTCCATGCTTTGTATGATATGTATCTTTTCATGTCGTGATGGTGAAGTATAACAGTGCTATCCTTGGTTTCTTCTACCACACAACTGAAACTGAAACAAAAAATTTGCTCTTATCATAACTTGATTAATGAAATGTGTGTTGTCTATAACAACATATCTGAATGGTTTACTGGTGTGCACAATGTATGTTTCCTTGATTGAGTCATGATAGAAACAGAGGTACTAACTGCAAACCACTAACTGAAAATTGAAACTACTGTGCTCAGCACTTGGAGAAAGCAAACTGAAATTGAAAACTTCTAATCTACCCTAAGCTAATCAATCATCCAAGCCTTAAATGCATCCATTAACAGACTGATTGAAATAGCTTCCTTTTCTCACCAACAATGGATGAAACACATGCACATAGGCAACTGAAAATATATCCCATATAACTTGAAGGATCTGAAACTCTTGAAACATATCCTAAAAATTATAGACCAGATTAAATACCTCTTGAATTTGATCAATATCAATGCAGATTCGAGGTATATAAACATGCTGGATCTGCTGCTCTATAACTGGAATCTTAGGAATGGACCCCATTCTGGAAAGATGCATGATTGGGCAGCCTCTTGTAATGGTAAACTCTGGCTTTATGTTGATGGGCTCAACTTTGTTGAGTTCTTGTATCACTGTAACAATTTCATGATCAACTATATCTGAATTATGAGGAAAAATAGGCTGAGGCAATATACCAATGTTTTGATGATCAGAAGCTAAAATCTACTCCTCAATGTCCACTGAATTGGCCTCAATATGAGACCCCTGATATTCTTCTTGAATACTGCCCTCCTTGACTAGCATCTCATCCAATTCACCTCTAGGCTCTTTATGACCACAACTTACCAATTCTGTTAGCTCTTTGATATTAGAAGATGAAGGAAATTCATGAGATTCAGCACATACCATATGTGCAACAGCTTGTTGTACCTTTTCCTCTTCACGAGGAGATGGATGACAGTCATCTAATTATGTTATGAACACTTCAAGACCATCCCAAAAAACAACCTCATCATCCTGATTTTCAACTTTGCATGGAAGAGGGTTAATATTTACCTTGCTATTGCTATCATGCATGATCAAAACATCAAAATTTTGAACTTCCTCTTGCTATCCTTCAACTGGTGTTTCTACCCTTTGATTTACAACATCATCCTCATGATCTTGCATGAGGATGGGCTTCAATTCTTCATCTTCTTGGATAAAACTTGATAATGGTGTTTGGTTTGGTACGTTGTCCTCTTCAACAAACTTAGGCAGCTCATCAAACACATTTGCCATCATTTCATTGTTCAGATCAGCAAGGGTTTGAGGCTCATATACAACCTTTTGCTCAGCTTTTTGTTTATACTTTTGGGCTTCTTCAGAGTGAATTTTACCGGCATCTCTATACTTAGTTGTTGTATCAATCAGGAGCCTTATTCTCTCCTTGTGCTCACGTAGCTCTTTGTCATGAAATTCCTCACGAGCTCTTAATTTTATTTGGAAATTTTCTTCACTTTTTACACCTGCAGAAAACATGACCTTTATCAATTCCTTATGATCTTGTAGCTCTTTCTCATGAACTTTATTCTGTGCTTCCATCTTATCAGCAAGGACTTGATCATGTTGTCTCTGTTTGACATCAAACTGCATCTTTGCTTGGGTCTGCATATGTTGTTTTATTGTTGTTATATCTTCAGAATATTTCATACCCCATATTAGCATGTTCATTTGAAAGATTCATTAGACCGAATCTTCTATCTACATATCAAATCCTTGTTGTTCTTTATTCTCTTGGATCTGGACAGCCCAACCCCCCAAAAGGAGTTGTAACTCTTGATATCCGAACTCATCCTCGTGTAAGGGTAGAGATGGATCTCCCTTCAAGCCTACACCAAGGTCATCAAGCCTCTGACCGAGAGCCATAACCTGATCTCTAATTCCATTAAGATTTATTTTATACAAGACTTGCACAGGAATGAGAGGCTCACAAACAGGTGAAACATGCTGATAATTAGCAGTTGCAAAATCATTTTGAACAAGATTGGTAGCACCCTCAAAATGATATGGCTGGTTAGAAACTTCATGGTCATTCCTTTCATAATATGGTGGTGGGTATTCTTGCTGCCCACAATAATGTGACATTGCTATTCATGTAATAAGCTGGAAATCTGAATATAAAAAATGATTTGAAAAATACCAGCACTTGATCTTTTGAAACCAGTGGATCTTTTCTACAGAGTCGTCAGGTGTGTGTCTGAATCCTGCCTCCAAAGGCTAAAATACTGTTGTCCACACCAAGACAACAATAATAATAAATCTCAACCGAACTGTGAAACAGTTCATGTCCCACCGGGCGTGCCAAAAACTGTTGTCAATCAGGATTGCGCCTATAGCTAGATGCATAATCGAGCCATCCTGTTGGAACATGGAAACATTCTCCTTGGTGGATGAGAGAATGAATCTCCAGATTCTAGGCTGGTTCCTATTAAATTCGGGATATCACCTAATGCTAAGTGTGTATGTGGGAAAGGGGTAGAAAGATAATATGAATACCAAGAAAACTCTAAAGGAGGTGATACACCAATAAATGATATGTAACTTGATTTAATCTAGCATAGATCTTGTAAAGATAATGATGGCTCTCAGTACCCAGACAAACATGCAACTACAAAAGTATTTCTATGTAAGGAACTGCAATATTCTTTGCTTTGATAGGGAAGTAATACTTCACCAATTTTCTACAAAAAAAAGACCTGTAATGGCAAGTGTCAAGATTTGAAAATGTAACAAGGAATGCTGCTTAGATGAAGGGCTAACACAACATCAAAAGCAGATAAATTCATAGCATTACACTTAAAAAACAAATGGGAAGGAACAATTATCTCTATATATCAATATTGTCAAAAAACCTGCTACAAAATGCCCTTACAATATATTCACAAGTCTGCAATGTGTCAAAACATGTGAAGAAAAGAAGGTCCTGAATAATGAGGTCAAAGTACAAGATATAGCCCACAGAATGGAAGGGGTCGGATGCATGGAAAAAACCCACAAAAAGAGGCCTCAAATTGAAGGAAACTGAAAGGTAACTGTTGAAAAAGCTCCAACAAGCCAAGTGTCACTGAAAAACAACTCAAATTGATCCTCCAACTGCTCCTCAACTCCCAAAATCATGCAAAAATGTGAGGAGGTCGGATAGAAAGAGAAATTCCACAAAAGGAGGGCCATAACTGCATAAAATGTGCCCAAACTACTCCAAAACAACTCCTCAACTGATGACCACTGCATGATAACTCAAAAACCACCTCAAGAAGCTTTGAACATGCCATAACCGCAACAATACTGAAAGTGAACAAAATCTTCCCCCCTTGAAATAAGCATGAGAACGGGGAGCCAACTAATAGTCCATCCCTAGACTAGCATGTCATCACCCAAGGTCAACTCCTAAAAAGAAATCCTTACTGCACTTGAATAATTAATGATATATGTCTTATAATATTGACAAACTATTATTATTATCCACAAATAATGCAATAAAGAAAAACTCCCTTAAGACTCTAAGTTATTTATTTATTTAATTATAATTTAATAATATTTTAATATTTTTAACTTTAGAACGATTGATAGTTTATATGTTCAAAGTTAGATATATTAAGATATTATTAAATTATATTTAATAAATAAATAATTAAAAAAAAACTTTAATTTATTTACCTATTATTTCAAGAAAAAATATAAGTTTGACATACTTAACTCTTAAAATCAATAGTTTCCACTATTTATTTTAATTTAAATATATCAAAACATAATTCTTGAAATAATAAATAAATAAATAAAACTTTAAAAGGAAAATATTTACTCAAACATAATATAAATTAAAATTGTAAAACTATATAACTGAATGAACATTTTAACAATAATATTCATTAGATTATATATTTTTTACAATTTTAATACTTATATTATTTTAAACAAATAAAAACCTTTCAAAATTTATAAAATAAATACTAAAACTTTACTAGATACAAAATTATGAATTAATGAATATTATTTCATAAAAGAAATGATATTTATTAAATCATAACCTTATATTAAAAAAAAACTTTAGTATTTATTTTATGAAAAATAAACCTAAGCTAAAAGCTAATGCAAGGTGAAATTATTCTAAGGGATAAAACTATAGAAAGAGCAAAAGCAAGAAACTACGGGTAAATAAAAACAAAGACTTCAAAAGCCTGACTCAAGGGGAAAACACTAAGGCAAAGGTAACCATGAGTTACATAGCGTAAAAGAACCCTAAAGTCATTCATTTGAATCATTTGGCTTTTGTATTGCTGCTGCTCTGCCTTCCTTTGGTCACCACTTCCATGAGGGTTTGGAGGTTGAAGAAAAGAAAATGTTGCTGGTCTGAAGGAAGCCACCACATTAGAGTTATGGGGATTGCTGGAGATCTGCCTTCTCTTCGTATCTTCTTGCTTCTGCCTTAGCCATCTTTGGCTGCCACTTTCATGAAAACATGAAACCTGCTCCCTTCATCTCTCGGCTCCTCAGGCACGAAGGTAAGTGCACTCTGTTGTTTTTTCCCCCTAAATCTGTAGCTTTATTTATTCTAAGTTGCACTGAGCACTGTTATTTTGTTCCAAGAATCATAGGACATAGCACCATCATCTCGGAAATGTTCCTTTTGTGTTTGATGAAGAAATTGTAGTCCTCACTCCAGATTTAATGGTTGTATGTCCTCCTGTTGTAGCTTCCTCTATTTGTAGACTTGAAATCTCTATCTCCTTCTTAAGAAATGGCTTCTTTAGAAAGTATAATGTTGAAGACTGCAATCTCATTTTCTCTATTTACTGTTCTTGCTGATGTGGAAGCAACTTTACTTTGTCTATCATTAACTTAAACTGCTGGTTGTTGCTCTTCTAGATCTGTTGTAGTTACCTTTCAAGTAGGTGTTTAATACACCGAGCTCTTCTCAAACACCGTCCTTATTGTCTTTTCTGGGGTTTTTATAACAATGAATCTATTACAATATTTTGTTATAGTTGTCCTTGTCTCCAAGAGCTATCTTCCCTCTTTGTTGTCACTTTTGACCTTGTAATCTGTGTTCTTTAAACTTGGTCTTCTGAATCGACAGTTGGGGTGTCCTCCTTATGGAACCCAAAAAAAAAAAGGATATGTAGACAACATAAAAATTAACTGTTGTGTATGATCATTCGACATAGAAGAACTTTAACTTAATGGCAGAGCTAGAAACCACAAAGAATAACATGTAGATGCATGAAAGGGTTAGAAAACATATGTAATTAACCAATATGATCCATCCTCCAATCCATGCGTTTTAATCATGATCCTCAAATTACTCTGCTGATTCTTTTAACATGGCAGTATTACATGGTCTTTAACTTGGCTATCCTGAATGTATAGTCTTTACCTTGGCTGTATACTCTCAGCTAATCACATGATTTTATATTCTTGTCTTGCTTCTGCTTGCAACAACTCTCCTTTATAATTGCTCTTTTAACTTACTGTTACTTTTATCTCTAGATCATGTTGATGTTGATAAGTCACTAAACCCTGATTTATACACATATGTACCCCTTTGGAAATTATAACAACATCACATTGAGACATACCTGCACTATGTAACATGGTTGAAACTTACTTGGCACCTTCTGACAATGCTGCCCCTTAATGTGAATGCAACACATTCAAATGTACCACTATTTCTTTATCATTTGAAAACATATCTTCAATCTGAAAATGAATTAGCCTCCTACGGCTTCTGTTGATATAGCTGGCTCCTCTCACTTCCTTTCCTTTATTTGAATGATGATATGTGCGTAACATCATGAATAATGGGTTGTCTGTTCCTCAGTTGCAAGTACTATGGTTGGCTGGAAATGAATGTTCTTGTACCCTTTCTTTGTAGATGCAACATACCACCGCTGCCCCATGAGTTACTGTAGCATCTTCCATTATCGTGTTTTGATTCGTTTGTTGTCCCTCCATAATGCTTTGCTCATGTTGTATTAGTCCACACTGATGAGTTATAAAGTTGATCTAGTTATTCATCATTGCTGCTCTTTCCTTCTTTTCAAATAATAGTCCTTCATGTTGGATGTTGGAAGGCTTTATGTTTTCTGAAAACACATCCCTTCAACAACATAGATCTTTGAGCTTGCCCCATGATTCAGCCAGAAGGTGACATGCTTGAACCTATGCATGCCCCCTCAACAGCCTCCTCTAGTCCTTGATTCTTCACCCCTCCATGACTTCAGTCAGAAGGTTTCATGCGCGTAATGACTGCATGTCCCTTCGATAACCTACTTAGTCTTCATACCTGTACCTGAACATGAAGCAAACAACATTAATAAAACACACTCTCTTTTCTTGTTGATTCTGAATATGTTTTCTGTATTGCTGTCTTGCATTTTCTTAATGAATAGAGATCATCACAATAGAATAAGAGTTAGTTTTCTCCATTGCTTAGTTCATCTAAACTGACCCCTCCCTCCTTTCTTCTTTTTTGCAGGTGAATCTTGGATGCGAGTCTAAAACTGCGATGATAACCAGCACACAACAGTATCCAGAACTACAGCGAAAATATCAGGCAATGGGGGGGCCTAACCCTTATCCCTCTTGCATTGATTTTTCTTTTCATTTATGAAAATGAAAACAACTCTTGTATTTCCTTGCATTTCTGATTTTGACATGCATGCTTGCATTATCCTAAAACCACGGGCTGTGTGGTTGCTATTTTAAGAAAAATGTATTTCATTTGAAAATCTTTTAATGAAAAGATCCTTTGTTGATAATTAAAACACATTTTCAGTTCTTCTGTTTTAAAAGCAACCACTGCTTGTGTGGCTAATTTAAATGTTGTTCTTTTGCTTTCAACTGTAAATTTGAACATCTGTACTTTATAAAAGAAATCTACAGTTTTGATAACCTAGGGTAGCAACTTCAACTTTTCAAAAACATGACAGTAGATTTAAACATTCAAACCAGTCAGCTTTTAAACTCACAATAACCTTATTTCCCTAGAAATATCAGGGTTGATAACAGCCCTACCAATTTGAACCGCATAGTGAAAATATGGTAACAAAGACACCTTTTGAGTTATGGTATGGCTATAAACCTAATGCTCGTTATTTCAAAATATTTGGAAGTAGATGTTACATCTTAAAAGAAGCAAGAAATGGAAAATTTGATGTAAAAGGAGATGAAGGCATATTCCTAGGCTACTCCTGTAAAAGCAAAACATATAAATGTTTTAATCTTTCTAATCACAAAGTCATAGAAAGTGTGCATGTAAGGATTGATGAGTTTGCAAAAAGATGTGAAGAACAAAGTAGTAAAGAGCCTGAGGACTACAAAATTTTTGTGTTCTATGAACCTGATACTATACCTAAGACACAAGCAATGGTAATTGGACAACAATCTTGTCAACCATTGAATTCATCAGTACAAACTGTGTTATAAATTGTGCAACCTGACCTTCTAGAAGAGCAAACTGAATCACAGATAGAGGGACCCAAGTATCAGACAGAGGGATCCAAGTCACAGACAATGACACCCGAGTCTCACACAGTGGAACCCGAGCATCAGATAGAAGAACATGATAAAATATTTGAGCATGGTGAACATAGTGGTGCAAGCCCAGAATCAAGAAGGAAGGATCCTGTACTTGCCAAATATGTTAGAAGGCATCATGCACCTAAGAAAATAATTGGAGATCAGACAAAAGGTATAATGACAAGGAACAAAATTAAAGGTACATATTTGCTTAGTGAAATTGAACCTAGATCTATCAATGATGCATTGAATGATGAAAGTTGGATAGAAGCAATGAATGATGAAATTGAGCAGATAGAAAAGAACAAGACCTAGACTATTGTACATAGACCAAAAGACAAGAATGTAATTGGTACTAAGTGGTTTGTTAGAAACAAGATGAATGAAAAAGGTGAAGTTTCTAGAAATAAAGCCAAGTTAGTATGTAAAGGCTATGCTCAAGAAGAGGGTATTGATTAGGGAGAAAATTTTGCTCATGTTGCAAGACTTGAAGGAGTCAGAACTCTTATGGCATATCCTGCACACAAAGGATACAAGGTATATCAAATGGATGTAAAGTCTGCATTCTTGAATGGAATCCTAGAAGAAGAAGTCTATATTGAGCAACCCAAAGGCTTTGTAGATCCTAATAAGAGGAATACAGTCTGCAAACTGCACAAAGCCTTGTATGGACTAAAACAAGCCCCAAGAGCCTGGTATGAAAGACTGCATGGTTATCTAGTAAGTATTGGATTCCAGAGAACTAATGACATTTGCTAAAGACAAGATACTATTAGCAAAGATATTTGTTGATGATATACTATTCACAGGATATGATGATTTATGCAAAGCATTCTTTGTAGCTATGAGTAAGGATTTTGAGATGTCTATGTTTGGTGAAATCAAATTCTTTGTTGGTTTATAAGTTCAACAGATGAAGGATGGTATCTACATTACTCAGTCAAAATACATCAAAGAGGTACTGAAGAAATTTGGAATGGAAGATTCCAGACCAGTTGGGACACCTATGTCTACTGGACATAAGATGTCTAAGGATGATGATTCAAAGGAGGTAAATAAGACTACCTACAAATCCATGATTGGAAAACTACAATATGTTGTTCACACCAGACTTGATATTGCATTAGCAATTGGTAATGTTGCAAGGTTTTCAACTAATCCTAAGGAAAATCATTTGATGGCTATCAAAAGGATTATGATATACCTTAAAGATACTGAATATTATGGATTATGGTATTGTTAAGGCTTAAAATTTGCACCCTGTTAAACTATACAAGTTTAAAAATCTTGCCTAACAAGGGATTCATTTCTGCATGTGGGAAATGCATAACTAGAAATGAGACCTCCAGATTCTAGGTCAGTTCATAGTTGGTGATCACTTATAGCTCTTGAAAACTAACTTAAACCTTGCAGGGAAAGAGATAGAAGTTACTGAAATGAACCTATGACTGAAAATTAAATATGTAAACCAGGTGATTCACCAAAGAGTGAAGAAACTTAAGAAGATAATGACCCTGTTTTGAAAACTGCAAATTCTACCACTGAGAATAAATCACTTCTATTCTATATAGGTGTGCATCAATATTTCATAATAAGGTTCTTAACTAAATTAACAAGGAACATCAAACTCTTCTCATGAAAATCCTATGAAATTAAGACACAAATTACAACTTGCACACAACATACACTCCTGCAGCAAGGTAACGACTAAGACAAAATATCAAGGAGTTATAAACTCACTTACTATTCTTATCAATCATGCACTTTGACACATAGCTGTAGAAAGAAAGAAGGCCTGAACTAGATAGAAATATGCTCCAAAATTTTTGTCAATATATTTGGTTTCTAAAATGAGATACAAATTCTACATAAAATTGCCAAGGACAAAAACAATGTCACAAAAGCCCTCCTCTGCATAATCAAAACTGAAACCAAAAGAGTTACAAACTTCTCTAAGTACCCAAACCCTTGGGTCAAATGCAACAATAAATCCCCAAAAATAGGACTCAACCTCCCTCTAAAAAGCATCAAACAACTGAAAACGTCCAACCAAGTCAATAACAACCTTGGTGACTCACCAAAACTACCCCCAAAAGCCTCAAACTACCAATAAATGACCTTAAAAACCTCCTTGAAGTGTTCAATCCGACCTCCTAAACTTCTCCATAGCTCCAACAAATGCTCCAGATGGTTACAACCTTCATGAAAATGTCTTTAAGCTATAAATACACCCTTATCTCTCCATGACTTAGCCAAAGGACTGACACCTCTCTTATAGAGTCTCCTAGTCAACAAGACTCCTCCTTTATATTCAACTTCAACACTTAGTGATTGATTTGCCATTATACAAATTTAAGTGTTGTCATAATGATGCATCTAAATTTAATACTCAATAATTAGTTTATAAAGATACTAATTATTAAGTGTTAAATATAATAAATAATGTCATCATATAATATAGGTAATAATAATATAATAAATAATCTATATTTAATGTATTATTATTACCTATATTATGGGAAAGAAGGAATACGAAACATAAGGTATTTAACCTTAAATCTCGTGAGGACCCCATGTAATATATTTTGGCTTAAACACAATTTGTAAATGACTTCACAAAATACGAAGGCACATAATGAAGATTCTAGGATATAGAAGATACCCTAAACCTAAAACTCATTTCATTTTTACTCTTTCCTCTTGTGCTCTGCTGTGCCACCAATGTGAGGGTTTATTGTTCTAGAGGAGATTCCTGCGGATCTGGACTGCCTCCATGACTCAAATTTTTAGTCTTCTGCTTGCCCGCCACGAATAAGAAGGTGTCGCCACTGTTGAAATTGTTTGAAAGTGAAGAGGCCTCTGCGAATGGTATTGGAGAAAACTGCCATTGTCTATTTTGATGTTTCTGGAAAGAGCCGCCACTATGAGGGTTTATTGTTCTGAAGAGGTTTGATGATTTCCCTCATCTGCGATACTCTCTGTATGTTTGAACTCTTCTTTAATACCTACAGGATGTATACTAAATTTCTTATTTCCGGTTTTTCACTTCTGGGTATTTATCCTTGCATTTTATTGTGGAAATCTGCTCCCTCCTTCAGCCGCTATGAATGAATGAAAAGCATTTACATTGTCATGGCTTCTTCTCATTTTTAAAAAATGTTTTTCAACTCTGCTAGCCGCCATTATCTTCTGAAAGCTTTCTAGCTTTCTCTTTTAAAACGAATATGAATTACTCCATTTTATGCAATGTATTCTAGAAAATCGTATCTACCTCTGTTTCTTTGAAAACATGGCTCCATCTCTTTTCATTTTGTAATGGTATACTGGAAATCTGCACTATCGTTGAATTTATGCCGCCATGCTTTGATGAGAACGCATGCTGCTAATAAAAAAACGTGACTGAACATGAAAGAAAACTGCTTTCTTTAATGTTTGATGGCGCCCTTTAAAAAAAGCGTGCCCTTTCTGTTGTTCTACATGAAACTGTAAATCTGAAACGTGGCCTTTACAGAAGAAATCTGCATCTGGGTGCTACTTAACCTTATGAATTTATTTCTTTACTTCTTAACCTCAAAGCTCTACTCATTCTTGCAGAAGATTTGTGTCGATCTGGAATAGAAGACTTTGGATTTGCATTATTAATCCTTTCTATGTGCTCTGTATGCATCTGATGTACTGCACTATTAGTATTGAAATGTCTTTTGTTTCATTGGTGCTAAATAATAATGTCACCATATGCTTTTCACTGGTTTATGCATGGCATAAACGACTGTCATTTATATCAAAGCCTGATACTTTTGTACCTTATATAGTATGCTGCCTTGGACTTGTGTTCCCGTGGAACTTTTTATCTCTGATTTATGCATATCAAGCTATCTGTTAGAAAAAATACCTTTGCTAGGTTCGTTTAATTTTATTTTTTTGGAAACTGATAGAATCATTAATTGTCTGTTGTAATCCTTTTGTAGCATCTACATGCCATGAGAAGTATTGATTGTTTCCTTCAATTAGCTTTGTTGCTCGTTCAATGCATGATGACCCTATAATGGATTTGCAACATTATCTTCTCACTGTAGCATATTCATTGTTAACACTAAAATGACTCTTTTCTTGTTGTTCTGAACCTATCTTCATCATGTTAATGAAAACATCTCTGTCTTCATGGCAGATGACTAGTTTTGTTGTATGATACTGTATCATGATTGTTCAGTTGTACATGTTGGTTGATTATGATTATTGATATGAAGCTGATTTTTCATGTATTCTCAATTTGGCAATCAAACATGATTACATTGGCAAAGAAATGAACTGTAGCCCAGTCATTGCTTAGAAATTTAATGTTCTAACCTTGCTTTTCCTTTCTTTTCAGGCCCAGGACAACGAGGAGCATGGATCCAACAAACGAGGACAAGCCTAGTCAATACCAACTCCTACATCTTCACTAGTCATTCAGGCAACGACTGGCCTTCACTTCTTTTATTTTCTTTCCACTTGTACATATATTCATTTTGATTTTCAAACTGAAAATTCAATGAATTACTTTAGCTATCTTCACGGCTTGTGTGGAGCAAAACAATACTTTGACGAATAAAACATTACATTTTCAGAAAAGATTTGCAGAATATTCTTTCTATGTTATGATCTTTCCTTCATTAAATGTAATGATTAATTTCATGAAGTAGTTTCTAAGTTATTGCGTTTATCAGAAAAACACCAAAAGTAGGAATAATTAAAATGCACCTTTTTTGCTTGAAAGCATGACGATTCTACCAAAAATGAACCTGTAGTAACATTTTTGGTAACAGGTATAAGAAAGGAGGAAACTTTGACTTGAGAAATTTTATTGATGCTGATTGAGCAGGAAGTGTTGATGACATGAAGAACATAAGTGGTGGAGCATTCTTTCTTGGAAAGAGGTTAGTCTCCTGGACTATTAAGAAACATAACTGCATTTCTCAATCTACAACAGAGACAAAATATGTTGCTGCAGCAGTCAATAGTTCAAATATCATATGGTTCAAACAGTTGTTGTCAGGTATGAAGGAAGAAATCAAAGAACCAGTTATTATTTACTGTGACAATACTAGTGCTATTAACATTTCAAAGAACCCTATGATGCATACCAAGACAAAACATATTGCAATAAAGTATCATTTCTTGAGAGAATTGGTTCGGAACAAAGAAGTAAGGTTGGAATATGTGAATACTAAAGAACAAGTTACAGACATATTCACCAAGCCTTTACCTAAGGATGCATTCTTGTATCTAAGAGGAAAGCTAGGGGTGATTCCCCTAACTGAGGCTCACTAAAGAACAGTTTAGTGATGCATCAACCGAGCCACAAAATAGATCAAACATGTTGATGCAAATTATCAAAGCTCATTGCATGTGAAACAGTATATTCAAGTACATTACAACTTAATTGATATGTCAGTTGGTGTCTTTGGCATTGGTTGTCAAAGAGCGAGCAATTACAATATATCATAATGATCAATGAAAGAGGGAGAGATTACTATATGACAGTAAAGATTACTAATGGAGAGATTGTTGACAGAGGGAGAATTTTATCAGAGACATAGACAGATGTAAGATGGAGAATTTTATCTCAGTTATTGTTGACAGAAGGAGTCTTATGGATGTGAATCAGAATGAAGCTAAAGACATCAATAAAATTTTATTCATCTTAATGTTGCTCTAAAATTCTTTGTATTATGACATATCGTGTTTCCATCAATGCCAAAGAGGGAGATTGTTGATGACAATTATTCAATTGTGTATTGTCATTGATGTTACACATGTATATGCACTTGTGTAGTGATGTTACACAAATGTCTACATCCGAATCGAGCACAGTTAGTGTATGCCAAGTGATCTCAGTGTTCTCTGAGTTCAGTTGGACATTGAAGAAATTTAGTTCTTACTGAGTTCACTCGGGCATTGCAGTGTTGGTCGGGCGTTGAAGATTTTCAGTGTTGACCGAGTTAAACAGTTAGTGTCAACCGAATAACAGATGATTACATTTTATGTTTAATTGGCCATATGAGGCCGACATATTTGAGTTTTATTATTTAGTTGGAAGGTTCTAGAGGTTGACTTGATAAGGTGTGTGTATATATATATATATATATATATAAGGTCAATTTTAATTTGAGAAGTGTGTGCGAAGTAATTGAATTAGTGGATGAACATGATATGAAGAGAAGAGGTGAAATCAGATGGGATTCTGATTGAAGACAAATCATCAAAAAAGAGCTGCAATAGAACATTTGATCAGTGGGGATCCAGTTTACAAACAAAGAAAGATCTGAATTAGCAAAGACAATTGCATGTACAATCAGGTCAATCCATTGTTACTTTCTAACAATTGTAGAAGTGATCCAAATCTCTTAACAGAGTAGACTTAACAGTCTTTTATAAATTCTCTCACAAGTTGACATTTCTATATTGAAGTGTTTGAAGACCTCTAAAAAGGTCACTCCTTACAGGGTGATTAAATCCTTTAACAGGGTCACACCTAATAGTGTGTTATTGTAACCTTTAACAGGGTTGGCTCCTGATAGGACTCACTTCAGAAGAGTAAAAATCAATAACTAGTTGCAATTGGTGATTTTTCCCATATTGGGTTTCCATGTTAAATCTTGGTGTTATCTGTGTACATATTATTTGATTTATGGTTTATGTTTCTGTAAATTAATTACTAAAGATAATCACAGTCAATATCTTAAGATTTTCTATGTTAACCGAGTGACAGAGAAATATCTATGTTAACCGAGCAACAATGACTGTTTTGTTTAAGACATATATAAGGAACTTGGATTTATTTTTGTGGTAATTGATTCACCCCTCCCCTCTCAGTTACTCATCTCATTTCCAATAGGTTCTCTTTCAATTCAATCTCTCTACTCCTTCTGGTTATCAAGAGGTCATAGCGGTATCCAGATGAGCAATATCTGGGTGCATTGGATGCTCTTCGAAATTTCATAAAAAGATGCAATGATGAACAAAATTAGAAACGCGACAACGAATTGGGACACCCACCCATTCTATCAATTCATATCTATCAATCGTCAACCATCCTTTCTATCAATTCATATCTATCAATCCATCCCAGAGAAACTATTCCATTTAACTTTCTTCTAACTAACACATGCATTTACTCAGATATTTTGTGCCTAGTAGATTGCATTCATTTATTACATAAGAAAAATAAAAAACATGTACATAGTAGATCATATAATCAATGCATCCATCATCAATAACATCATAACTAACATAGGAAAGCATTCATCATCATCATATAGTGATTCACATTTTCAATAAATTAATGCTCATCTGACGCATTTTCTATGCTTAATTTGTTGAGGGGGCATATAGTCCACCTGCTATCACTAAGGCAAGTTGGGGCAGGATCAAAACAAAGAATCTTTGACACACTGTGACAAGCCATAATGCATCAAAGAGGGGTAAATGTAGACACCCTAAAATGGACATACTTGCGACCTTACATTAAAAACACTAATTTTCATATACTAATTAATGGTTATCTAATTATTAATTAATCATCTATTTTCTTCTAAATTCATTTCCCAAATCATCTAATCAAATTACCAAAATTAATTAAATAATTAATTTTATATAATTAATTAACCTTAATTGATTAATTTCCATTAATTAATTAATTAAATTCACTTTCCTAAAGTTTAAATTAAAATATTTAAAATTACTAATTAAATTCTTCCAATTAAATTAATTTCAATTAATTTAATTTCATTTCATTCAAATAATGCAATTCTAAATAAAAAAGAATTCAATTATCTCACATGTTGAAAACTTTAAATTAAAAAATGAATTAAATATTTATTTATCTTCAAAGAGATAACACCCAATCAGAGCACATGGGTTACTCCACCCATCTCTTCAGTTCACATTGGTTTCTCCACACACCTCTTCAATTCTAAAAGGTAACTCAAAATTAGCTCTTAAGTTAACCAAACTCTATCTCCTCTCTCAGTTGAAGAGGTGGAGTTTGGTCATCCTCCTATCTCAGGGATTGATCTCAACCGTTCATCTCATTCTCAATTCCTATATAACAAACCCTTCATAACCATTTAAAGGATCTAGGATTTCAAGCTCACATGCATCATTACTCTGTCAAATTGGTTCAAGCATCAAGCCATCTTGCGGTCACACACACATTCAATATCAAATTCTTGACGCTACCAAGTCATAGACGTTGCCCACACCAAAACTAAGCATCACAAACAACGTTTCAGAAGGAGTAGAGGGAGACAATAGAAGCTTCAAGCAATTGGGTTTGCATTCATTTGTTTTCCTCTTATTTTCTTGTACATTTTATCGATTCATAGTTTTGTTATTAGTAGCTTGTTTCTTATTGATTTCCCCCATTGCAAATCGGTGCTACTAACCCCTTGTTAAATCGAGAGTGTTACAGATTTTGATCTCGCATACACAAACCAATCAATTCAGTTATGCACCCACTTTACTATCCAATCAATTAAGTCATTTGATCAATCAATTGAGTTCAAATCCCCAATCAAGTCTAGTTCACTAGTCAATCAATTTTAGTTATCTCCTTAAACATATAATCTTGATTGAAGTCTAATTTTCTATATAATGAGAGCTAATTCTCCCGATTAGATAACCATATTTTCAAATTCTTATATTGTCCAAGTGATCACAAACTAAGAGCCCACATATTGCATTGAGAAATAGAGTACCAAGGGAGAAATTTGGTTTGAATTACATTGTTGTTTTTAATTGATTTATTTCATTGCTTATGCATTTTATTATGTCTTTCCCTCTTGATGTTTAGGGATACTAATTGCAATAATTAGATCTTTGTGGTTGGATATTTTCGTGTTGTTGCATGTTCTCAGACCGATTTCCCTCGAATACATTTCCTCCTAAAGAAGAACAACACTCGATGTTGATTAATCCTAGACCAAACTGAATATCTAACAAAAGTCACTACTCTTTTTAATGTGAAATTCTTACGAATATTTGTTGACATATCGACAAACTATTGTCAAACTACCAACGAAATACTCATATAATTTTTTTCGCTCTCATGAACAATTGGTGTTCGTCGTAAAATCGACGAATTAGGTTTGTCAAAACTTTGATGAAACCATGTAGTTTTCATTGTTTCATTGAAGACAAAATTGGATCTTGCAAAATGGAAATTTTGTTGTTTCGCAAGGACATATTTTAGAGCCTGCGAAATGGTGATTTCAATGTTTCGCAAGGAAATATTTTAGAGCTTGCAAAATGGTGATTTCGATGTTTTGCAAGGAAATATTTTTGAGCCTGAGTAATGGAGATTTCACTATTTGGTAAGGACAAATTTTGGAACCTACAAAATGATGATTTCATTGTTTCACAAGGAAATTTTTTTGAGGCGGCTATATGGCGATGAAGTTTGTGACTCAGTCAGCTGAAGACCAAAAAGACGCCAATGTTATCTAACAAAGTGGTCACGTGCTTAGCAATCAAGAAAGAAGAAATCGACAGAAATGTTACCAATTTTCACCCATGGGTCAAATTTGTGGAACCAAGTCAATTATGTTTATTTTAAAGTAAAATATTTGATTCATTTATGTCTTGCTTAAACCATTGCACATATTGGAGTTTATCAAAAAGTTTCAATTTCATGATGTAATGTGTTCTCATTAATGTAAGAGCATTCATGTTTCCATTCAGATGTTTTACAGAAAAGCAAGAGACACAAAGTAAAATATCTCTCATATATCTCATAATGTCTCATACATTGTCTCATTATTCTGCTAAAAAAGATTTACAAAAGTGTGCATGATTGTAAGCATTGTTTAATTGAAAAGACATAAAACTAAAAGACCCACACAAGCCGTGGGAATAGCTCGTCAAGTGCTATACAAGGAAAGATTGTGCATTTGTAAATAAATTACATGGAAGGGTTAGGAAAAACATTTGTCAATGGCCTTTGATTGTGCAGTTGAAGAAGATATGTTGTATGCTTTGCCTTTCCACAATGTCGCTTGCCTTAGTCCCTCTCGCTGTACTGCTTAGAGTGTACCTACGGTAGATTGAAAAAATTGTGTTAGAGACCGAGATGTTTATCCTCACCATATACCCTACCTACAAACATAAAATGTTTCCTCATAAAACACAAAATCAGCTAACAAATCATATGAACATCAGAGAAGCAGGATAACCAACATCAATATAAAAAAAGAAGATTCATTGTTTTTATCTAACTTGTTTGCTTTCTGTGTAGGAATAGGTACATATGTGTTATTATTTGACGTGTGGGATCAAGTGGGCTCTCGCAAGGGTTGAGCCCACCATGCTGACAAATAACAAATATGCAATGGCAGAAAACAAATAATAAAGTGTTCATTTTCAGCTACATGATGATAAGGAACAATATGAAAAACAAGGATAAGAGCTACAAGAATATTCTTACATTTGTAAGATAACAATACAATATTATGGAATGAAAAGAAGCAATCAAGTCCTACTCAAAAATTGTGATCAAGTACACAAAAGATAAAGCAAAAGCATATTGATGCCAGTACAAACAATAATAACACATCATATGCTTTGGAGTATTAGTAATAGAGATTACCAAATGTACTATTACAATAGTGTAGCAAAGAGAACATTATGCATTAAAGAGAAATGTCATGAACAACTACAACAACAATTAACAAATCTGGTCATCAACAAGAGCAATGACATTGTAATCAGTTAGGAAGTGGTAGTTTGAATTAAACCCCCTCATTCCTAATGTTAGATAGTGGTGTCTTTTTTCCAAGGACAATGATCTCCAAAGATAGTAATATATTGGCTTGAATAAGATTTTAATTAGATCAAGTTGGAAGAACATTTGATATTCAATGCAATAAGGAAAAGGACAACAAAACATGAAAAGGAGTAGCCATATGCCACATTGTCTTGATGCATGTTTTCAAATTATCAAATGGAAAATATGTGGAAAATTTGATGATGACAACATATCCAAGGCAACAACACACTATTGAAGATCAAAAATTACAAGATAAGGAGCAACTATCACTTGGAAGTTTTAAAAAAAAGGTACAAATGCTAAGTACATTAAGTGGAAAACTGAAGTACAAGACATTGGTTTAAAAGACTAATACATATAGAGAGATCATTATCATTTTATCATCATAAATAAAAGTGATCAACAATTAAATGAAGAGGACACCATGCTATTGCAAAACAAGTGAGAAGAAAACAAACTCTCAATAAGGTGTGCAAAATAAGGACATAAACAATAGTGAGAGTTTTAATGCACCAAAAAGCAATGATTGAATCTATAAGGAGATGAAAATTTATTTGTCTAGCTTTAGGGTCTCCTGAATTTACCAATAAATTCTATGTTGCGAGTGAAGTTGGTTTCTTATTCTCATAATCCAACACTAAAGGGTTGGACAACTTAATACATTTTATAAGATACTTGCTGACTAGAAAGCTTGAAAGAATGGTATGATAGTATAGTCCAATCATAACATTGAATATCATTAATGTAATTAATGATAAGACATGAAATAATAGAAAACAAGACAAGTGGATAGTGGTGAATGTGCTGATTTGTAAAGCTCAATATGGTAATATGATCAACAGGGTCTAATTTTATGATACTAGACTTTCCTCTATCGACCCCATATGCTAAAAATATACCAAAAATCTAAGAGTCCAATAGCCTCGTTCTCTGGGACAACAACTTATACTTAAAAGGCCCTTTAGTAATTCAACTTCTTCCTCATACATGTCACATAATTTTAATAACAAGACTTTAACTCGCCAAAGATAACTACTTGAAATATTCTGAAATAGAACACATTTTATTTTATTTTATAATCTTCTTGCTTGCTTGAGAACTCTTCAACTCAACAATCATAGGACAAAAGCTTGCCAATATCTACAAAATTTATTTCAAAATGTCTTGGGTGCTTGGAGAAATGTCAGACCTTTGATTCTTTCCTTCAAATATTTGAGAATGCTTGATATTATTGAGAATGATTACCGAAATGAGGAGAGATAGGGTTTTTATATACCTCATCACACATTTCGGGATTCAAAATTAAGCTAGGTTAACCATAAGATCTAGAATCCACTGAAACATTGCTACAAGGCTTTGGTTCACATTTGGTCGCAATCCTCAAGGAAGAAAACACTTAGGAAAAAACACCATAATTCATATGAAAAGGGGAAGATGTCGTATATGTTGGATCAAGGGAATATAGGTAGTTGAACCAAGTATAACGAACATGAAAGATAGAAATTGACAAAATGGGGGATAAATGAACATCCAATTATGGGTGATAACTTTTTAGGCTGGCACATTTAGCCCCCAATATAGCTAGAGTATGAGACAACCTCATGCTCGTAGTAAAGTAGATCAATGCATTGGAAAAAAATTATCAAGGAAAAGGAGACAAGGGAACACTAAGGCCCTAAGTGACTTAGGTACTCATCAAATCCAAAACAAGGATGAGAGAGAGAGAGAGAGAGAGAGAGAGAGAGAGAGAGAGAGAGAGAGAGAGAGAGAGAGAGAGAGAGAGAGAGAGAGAGAGAGAGAGAGAGAGAGAGAGAGATCCTTATTATGGATCATGTAAAGGGAAAGCACTACTTCAAAGGATGGAACTACTCATCTAGCAAGATATTAGATGCTAGTCGACCCATCAAAACAATATTTATAAGTACTTAAGGAAAGTGTGTCTCCATTAAGGGAACTACAAAAAGAGGTTAGTCTAAGGAACAAATGAAAATGGTTAGTCAATAGAACAAATGAAACGAGGAACAATCTTAGAATCCACCGAACAATGCATGAGGGATGATAATGTAAAGATGAACACAAGGAAAGTATTTTTTACTTAGCCATCTACATAAGAGATTGCATTATGAGATTCCCCAAGTAATGACAAACCAAGGAAAATGAACACATGACAAAACATAGCACAAAAGGGATCTATTAAATTTGGAGTCAGTATGATCATATGATAACTCATATGTATCATAATTATATCAAATGAATTGTCATCATCCACCAAAGGTAGAAAAACTACAAGCACAATGGAATAAAGTCGCATAAGAGATACAAAGAAGGATCTTTTTGGGACTGCATTACAGAGACCAAAAATAGTGGTAGCTACTATTTTGCATCATCCCTAATTAGACAACACAGAGGCACATTTAAAAAAATACGAGACATGCACAAGATAACATGTATACAAAAATAAAATAAATGAGATACAAATAGAGGAATGTGGTGATAGGTCAATTCATTTATCACCTTGTGCCAATGGAGCAACAAGGGTCATCTAAAGAAATCTAAACAAAACATGTAACAAGAAGCACATCACACAGGAAGAAAATTACAATAAGAAAACATAAAGGAATCCACCGTACAAGAGGAGCTAATCAAGCATATAACCTATCCCCTCATCCCAGTATGTATTGTTTAGGGAAGGTGGAAAACAGACAAGAGGAGAAACATCCAACACGATAGATAGAATAATAGCCAGTTCCAAACAAGGACCATTCTCTAAGGATGAGTTGCTTTGTTTGTCACTAGGATCAAGACATAATTGTTTTTCAAGTATGACAGGTAAATCATGATCAATGTTAATAAGTTCATACATTTAATCAAAATCAATAGCATGAACATCATTTGAATTAGAAACATTAAAATCATGTATAAGGGACTTGGGAACCCGTGTGGATTTTGACTTTTCTTTTTCCTTAATTGGCCATTATGGCCTTTTGGATATTTCTTTTTACTTTTGAATCATATTTTTATTTGTTTTTACATGTCGTTTAGATGTGACATGTTTATCCTTGACTGTGTGTAGATTATTGGACTTATGAGCTTTACATTTGGTATCTAATTTTTTTGGACGAGGAATGAGATTTTTGGAGGGGTAGGAATCATATGGATATCTTTTGGATGGGTGGATGGTTCTCAAATATGTGTGCCTTTTTTTGTCTTGATTTATGAAAGGATGTAGGGATTTCAAGATGTTAGAAGCATGGATATATGGACCTAAGATGGATGGAAGGGAAGACGGGTAAGGTGTCTGTTTGGATTTAGATTTTACAAGGATACCAACTCTTGAGAATGCATTATGTAACCGAAGACATGACCATCATAATTTTATTTGATATGGACAGGTTCTAATACACATTGTTCATGGAGGCCTAACCCTTTACCTTCATTATGCATGCCTTGACTAGTGAGATACTTGCTACAAGACGTGAGTTCATTTCAAGGTACATATGGTATGGAAGAAATGATAGGATTGTGAAGTGCACTAGACTAGATGAAAGCGGAGATACTCAAATGACATGTAAAAGGTTCATGAACAACTTGCTCAAGTGATTTGGGATCATAAGGGGGACTAAGAGGAATATTGGGATCCTGAGGTGGAATAGTAGCAATGACATAATCATTAGGTAGGATAGAATCTTGTGGTGAACATAGAGGATTAGGACATATAAATGAAGGGATGGTAGGATCACGAGGAGGATCTAAAGGGATGGTGGAATTTTGTAAAAGATATGAAGGTGAAAGGATACTTTGATATTTACTCAGAAATGGATCATTTGATTCCATTTTAAGGGTATTTTTCTCCTGGCTTTGGATGAAATAATTGGGAAGAATGGAAGGAATGTCATGATCTTTCTTAGGAAGTGAAAGGTCTACAATACTTGGAAGAACACTTTGTTCTTGAAATGGAAGGGGATCATCTTGGATAGGATGGACATGGATAGTGGGATCATTATGAGATTCTGGAAAGATGAAATCTTTGTCAACAATTTGATGAGATTGGTCACTGTTGGGATCTTTCTCTTGATTTTTTTAGGACTTGTTTCTTCATGATTTAGATCATTGTCTTGACATGGGGTATGATTTTAAATATCCGTCAAGGATTCTGGGAAGGGAGTTAATGTTTTGACATGAGAAAAATGGACTTTGGATGAGACTTTTTGGAGTGAGCTTGATTGGAATGGAGCACATGGGTGGTGGTGGGTATAGCATTTTTGAAGTATGGAAGGGATTAGATTAGAAATCTATTGCGAATAGCCCTTGAGAGGTTTCATCATTGGATATGTCCTTTTATGGAGATGGTATAGATTGTTCTTGTGAAGCTTCAAGGGATGAAGGAATGGTGGGACTCATGGAAGGTACTCGAGTGACAATTTCTTCATGGGAGGAATATGTGTCATTGATGTAATTATTTTGGCATGAGCCATTGCTATACATAGGTAGATGATCTTTTTCCCATTTAGATATAATTTATTGTGTATGACCAAGTTTTTGTTGAAAATTTTGGAGAGTGTTGGGTTTATTTTTTTTGTTTGGGTGATCTTGTTTGTGATGCCACATTAACATTTGTGTGTTTCAAGGTATTTGTTTATTGAACCTTTGGTACACAGGTTGCTCAGTGATTATGATTGGTTGATATTCGAAGGATGGTGTGTTTGTAATTACACTTGTGTTTGTTTGGGACACCTTGGTGGTGCATTTGAGTACATAAGAGGATGATCATTGACATGTGATGTCAGCAATGATAAACTTTTCTATGTAATTTTATGTGAGCTTGGTTTTGATTGAATCGTTTGCAAAATTACTTGTGGTACTGGGGGTTGTGTGATTGCTTCAGGGAAACTTGATGATTTAGCTTGCATTGGAGGGAAAATTGGTTCAAAATTTGTTTGAACATGATAATATTGATCCAAATCTTGGGACATGTATGAGTTGGATTGACATAATTTATTGTACGATTGTAATGACATGGTCCCGTGAGAGTAGGAAGGTTGATGTTCTATAGTGACACTCTTTCCATTGAAAGGTCACCTTCTCTATGATACCAACAATTCCATGTCACCATCTTTATTTTGGATAAATATGAAGGGATTCTTGGTGATGAAACTGGGTTAATGTAACTTAGGATCTCATTTCAACCATTGTGGTGTTCTATATTTTTTAATTTTCAAAGTTTATAAATGAATAAAATGCATGTAAAGGAATAAAAAGTGTGACTCTAAGAGATGAAGGACAAATACAATGTAAAGACACTAAAATGATAACTATGATTTTTATATTTTCATGGTGACTTTCTAACATCTTGTTTTCATGGTGGCTTCCTATGCATGAAATCATGGCATCCCTAATTCGATCGACGATATGAGACTTTCTCATTTGCATTTCTCTAGGTTTTCTTGTCCTATTCATTTCCAATTTAAAGAATTAGATTGTGCATGGGTTGTAGGTATTTTATTATGAATTTAAATGATTATTAAAGTGGAATAATGTATTTGAAGTTTAGGATAACTTAATATTTTATTTTAAAGGAGAGAGAGAGAGAGAGAGAGAGAGAGAGAGAGAGAGAGAGAGAGAGAGAGATCATTTACCTAGGATTTAATTGAAGAGCTATTTAGTTTTAATTCTAACTCTAACCCTGAGCCTATGTTTAACATCACTACAATCTTAATTCCAACCCTAACTCTAATTGTAATGGAACCTCAATTTGGCCCTAGTTATAGGTTTTAATGGAACCTTAATCATAACTCTAATGCTAATACTAATTGATGTTGTAATCTTATCCCCAATTCTATTGTCAACATGTCATTACCTTAAGTCTAAGCCTAATCCTAAACATACTTCTAACCATCACCCTTATTCCAAAGTAAACATAGTTATAACCTTAATTGTAAGCCTAATCCTAATCCTAATTACAACCTTAATTCTAATAATAATATGAATTCTAACCCTAATTCTAATTTGAAACATAAGCTTAAACTTAAGTACAATTTTAACTTTAACATTTACTCTAATATCTCTTTTGTTTTGACATGGCCTACTTTTTTTTAAGGATTAAAAGAGGAGAAAAAATCTCAAAATACAAATCATAAAATTGGTAAATTATGTATGACAAAATAATTCTCTTAAGAATCCTTTTTGCCCAAATGTGAAAACAATTCCATATAATGGAAGGGAAATGTTTAATAATAAGTTTGAAGGAGAAAAGAGTAATGAAAAATCCATGAATGAAAGATGTTACGAGGTGAAGAAAATGTGAGAAAGCAAGGCTAGTTAGTCTTTGCGCTCCGTATCGTCGTCACGTTCTCAATGACGTACAGGGTGTTTGCAATTTGAAGCAGATTGGGATTTGCAGAGTTGGAAGAATTGTGTCAAGTGTCAACATCACTCACTTTACATTCGGCGCGCCAAATGCAAGATCCGAGATCTGTACGTGGTATAAAATGGCAGAAACGAAGGCGGAAAGGTGTTTTGAATAGATAGAGATAAGAGATGTGTACATCTAGTGCTGCAATCACCTACGAATAGAGGAGGCATCATTACTACCTACGAATAGATGGCAGTTGCAAGTATGCCGCCACTGCTGGCATTTGTAAATTGGTACCTCACTTGCTATATTCATGGTAGAGTGCTGCACAAGGCATGTGATCTGCTGCTTCCAAGTAAATATGGAAAACATTAGAAAATTGTTGATTTTATAAATCAGAGTTCAACACGCAGGGGATTGTTTTTTGAAATGGGAAAAGACGCGGAGAGGATTTATTAATTTGGGATGCAATTGAAGCTGCTTCAGAACTTCTTCGCTTTCATGGATACGAAAGCAGGAGGAGACAAATGAATGTGGGTATGATTAAAGAGCTTGTGCCGTGTCTTGTGCTTCCTAACCAAATTTGATGTGTATGGTAATATAGCCATTAATATCAGAAGAAAGATGTTCTCCAAATCACATTGCACATAGTCAGCTCTTCGCAGTCGCACAGAAAAGAGCATAGACAGTGACACTAAAGTTGGCCTCCTCCAATCTGCAACCGCGTTAATCTATCTCCGCGTACATTTCTATTCAATCTACTTTTGCACACGCTCACAGAAGCCAAATTCAAGCTTGCTCACAGACGTATCAAGAAGGTTAGCTTCGCTTCCTACACAACTTTGGTTTGTTTTAATTTCAATTTCCCAGACATTGAACATTGAACGAAATATGTGAAGCGCTCAAAGCCCAGGAAGATAGATATGATGGTGTAATTGTTGACATAGAGAATATGCAGAATACTACTCATTTTGCAGCTTCGCTCAAGGCATCGCTTTCTCAATGGGCACGCCAGGCAAGTGTTTACTGCTTTGTTAACCCTAAGTGCAAATCCCTCAATAACAAATAGTACCTTCAATTCATAATACTTGTTTGGTATACAGGGAAAAAAGGCGGTGTGGATTAAAGTGTCCAAGGAACAGGCGAATATAATCCCCGTTGTGATTTAGGTCAGTTTTTTTAAAAATTGCTACTACCATTGACATTTTTTCACTCTAAGTCATTTGTTTACGCTTCAATACTGTTTGGTGGATTGCAGGTGGGATTTGGGTACATCATGCAGAGCCTTTGTATGTGAGCTTTGGGATCATTTGTGGGATTTGGTATCCCTCAAACTCCTCCTATCATCTCTGACCGTGGGACCATCAAAGGAAAGGAATATCGTTCATTATTCGCAGTGGTCGTGGTATGCATATAGAGCAGTCGTTTCAGACTGACCTGAGGAATACAGAAGCCAAAAGTTCTATAAGAAACTCATACATACCTATCTAAGTGGGTCAGATGAATAGCATGTTTTTGGGTAAGGAGTCTTCTGCAAACATCGGAATTTGGAAGTAACTGTCTTCTGGAAATAGTGTGTATCAGGAGGTGAAAGGTTCTTTGGACAGCTCCTAGGCGTTGACTGGACAGCTTCTGGAAGTTCACCAGCCAGTAGACCAGGTGCTTCTCGTTATTTCATACTGCTGTAACTTGGTGACAGGTTAGAAAGCAAATGTTTCATGATCACTGTTGTTTTTTGGTAGCTGCAATTAAATATGGTAGTTACTATTGCTCAATTTTATTAATCTCAAGTGCTTACGAACTTTCATACGGAGATTTTGTACACTAAAATCTATCCAAAAAAGCAATGCATTATTCTTCACAAAGGGGCAGTGAACAACAGTCATATCTCTGATAATTTAAATTTGGAAATTATATTTGGGGTATAGCATATCACACCAACTGAGACTGAAGAAAAATTCAGTTTTAACTAGTTAGAACCCTTTGTTGTCATTTTTGTTTATGGTTGTAAGAACTATGACCCTTCTACTATGGATGGTAAGTGCCTTTAGAAACTGATAGGCACTTCTAATGTTTTGCACTTTTATTCGTAAGCCATCTTATTGACATGTACTATTTTTGTTGAATGATTTTTTATGTACAATCTTTTCAACTATAACACCGAACAATACCAATCTTTCCATTATGCTTGATGGCTGGCCAAACGCTGTTCCGTTTGAGGCTTTCTCTCAAACAGAGTTCACGTGCCTTGCCTAGTGTCTATGCTTCCACAATTTGCTTAGATATCCACCAGAGAATTGCCGACTGCATCCGACCAAAGTCCTTGATGAGCTTTGTTTAAGGGTTTTCTCATTCTTCCCCGTCCTTGAAGTCTAACTCCCAAAATTGTTTTGGAATTAGCCAAATATGATTCTGCAATCACGTTTGGCACCTTCCAACATGATCTTAATTTCTAACTCCGTCCACCCAAAAAAAGGTCAACTTCAAAGAAGCACAGGTTTCGATCCAGGGACTCAATCGAGCCAAAATTATTGTAAACTAGAGAGCACATAGTGCTCTATATGTGTGATTTACCATATTCCTTAAAGTCAATTATATTTATTCCCTCTATTAGTAATCATACCACTGCATTTACCTCATGATTTCCATCTCATTCATAATTCTTTTGATTTTCATTTCTTCGTTCATAAGCTCTTTCGCTATTCATTCCACCAATACCTCTTCCTTTTATTGTAATTTTAAATTCTCCTTAGTTTTTGTTTTACCTTCAAGGTAAATTGACAAGTTTGTTCTATGTTAGTCATTCTGATCAAACTCGCCTCTTAATACTTGGCTACAACCCATCGATATAATGGGGGATACTTTCTCCTTGTTAGTCTTTGAGTGGCATGTTTTACTGATAACCTTGTAGAACACTTCTATGTACTCATTGACATTCTTAGTTGCTTGCTTCAAACATTGCATGTTGTTGAACAACTCAAACTGGAAAAGAACAGGGATGAACTATATCTTTAATTTTCTCACTATCTGATCTCATCTTATTGTTTTTCCTTTTGCCCTTCCGTTTCTTTCTGGTTGTACTTCTATCTATGTTTGTACTTTGTACGTATTTACCCTCTCATGATGTTGCACCTCCTCGAACTGAAATTATTCCTCCATATCATTGATCCAAGAAATTAGTTATTTTGGATTAATATTTCTTGAAAATTTTAGAAACTTCAATCGTCAACCTTTTTGAAATCTTGGAGATGGCAATAAACAAATTGAATTTCTCTAAAGGGCTAGAGACCCCTATTATGTCACAAGAATATTTCTTACATGACCACATATATTCTGTTTGGATGCATTCTAATCAGTTTTATCACAATCAACAATCGTAAGTCTTGCTGCAAGATTGCATATTCTGTGCAGAGGCATTCTGACCTGTTTACTTACAAATCCACAACCATAAGCCTTTCTGCAAAGTTTCTCATGTTCTACAATCTACTTGTATGCTTGGTAACCTCCATTTTGATACCACTTATTGAATGGTACTCACCTTGAAACACAACCTCACCAAACCAATGGTAATGTCAAAAAATCTTAAAATGATTCTTATTATCTTCAAATAAATAGGGACACCTTATAATATATTCAATTAAGGATTAATACCTCTCTTAATAACATTTCACATTGCATTACGTTTGTAAAATAAAACACGTTAATATATCCATGGTATGAACACTTGCAAACAACATTGGAATATACAAGTCTTCAACCTATAACTTCACGTGTTTTACCAAGTCCTTAATGAGCTTTCTTTAAGGTTTTTCTCATTCCTATTCATTTTTCAAAGCCCTTGAAGTCTAACTCCCAAATTGTTTTGGAATGTGCCAAAATTAGTTCCCCAATCGTTTTTGGCATCTTCCAACATTATTCTTAATTCTACCTCCCTTAACCAAAATTTAGGTAAACTTCAGATAGGCATATGTTTTGATTTGAGCACCTAAATGAGCTTAATTTTTTCTAAACAAAAGAGCTTGGGGTGATCAATATGTGTGTTTTACCATGTTAAACTCGATTCTATTTATGCTCTCTACCAATAATCATACCACCACACTTACCTTGTGATTTACACCTCATTCATAATTGCTGCTGGTTCAGATTGGTGGAATCTTCTTTCTTGTTCTTTTGGTGTTCATTTCTTCCTTCATGTCCTCTTTCACT
This sequence comes from Thuja plicata, assembly GCA_018584345.1. Lineage (NCBI taxonomy): Eukaryota > Viridiplantae > Streptophyta > Pinopsida > Cupressales > Cupressaceae > Thuja > Thuja plicata. Next base: position 2,120,931 of record MU223105.1, read on the forward strand.
AGCCCTTTCAATGCAATTAGATACCAATATAGGAAAGATTATCCTATCTTAGATGAAAACATGTAATAAAATAAATGAACTAAATGCAATAAGTATTTATGGTCCAATAGTTATTATTGTTGTTCTCCAATTGTGTTTTAAGGGCACATTTGTTATGGTATTCTTGTTAAGTTTCTAACTCCATTGTTTTCAGTTTTGGTAAAATAATTTTTATGGTGTTTAATTTTATAATATAATGAAACCAGCCTATCTTCTTGTGTTCATATCTACTTGAAATAGGAAAATAATGTGAACAATGCCTTTCCTGCTGTTGTTTTTCATTAACTAGGTAGTTATGTGTGGTGGTCTATGGCTCGCATGTGAGATATTTTTGCGTAATGTGAAGGATAGGGAACAATGATTATAGCTTATATTATATTGCTAGTACATTGTTGGTTATTATGATGTAGAAAAGTAGTTTGGTTGCTTTATATACTATTTGACTCTTAAAAACCCATTGTATGTGTGTTTGCTAATCGATGCATGTATGTCTATATTAATTTTTACTATGCACTATCAATTGTAATGCATGATTAAATCCTCTTGTACTCCACGTGTGCACAAACTATAGGTAATTAGATATTGTTGTAGTATAGGAAGAATTTGGATATTTCAATTTAGTGAATATCAGTAAAAGAAAACAGCTCTTGTAGTTTTGTATTGTAGTAGGATTTTTTTCTAAATTAAGGGATATCAATAATTTAGAGAATATGAGCAAAAAGGTAGATAAATTTGTAGGCAACACTGGGATAGTGTTGATGACTTTGACTCCTCTTGTAGACAACCAATAGGTTATGATGATGGGTACCCAAGATTATGCACTTATAATAGTCATTAAGAGTTGCATTAAGAGTTGCAAAACTCTTAACAATATATAAAACACAAATTCAACAATATGTACACATGATGTCTAGGTGGCTGCAATGCCCCCTTTTTGGGATTGCCCTAAATTTTTCCCACTATACTTGTAGAATATAGAATTATTGCAGGTTGCAATATTTTCAGCCCGCTGTTGCGATTTAGACAGATCTGGTTTAATAGTACTTCCTCCTTGGGATTCTCATCACTGCTTTTTTGGATGTGTGTTATTTATCAATGGTCTGATCTTCCTTGATTGACGTCTTTATGTATGGGTATGATGATTGATAAGTCACGTTCAATGCTTGGAAAGAATCTTGCTTTATACTTTATTGGTGGAAGGATCACCACCTTTCATAAGGATCGAGTCACCTTTTTTCATTGTTGCCTTTGAGAATAATATGTTATTCCCCAAATTGATCTCCCTTAGATCTCCTTCTTGAATGAAATCTTCTTCCCTTTATATTCTCCAATGCGAGGCAGACTCACACCTCTTCATAATGGTCACAACCTTTCACAATCACCTACCTTCGAAAGGATCACAGACCTTCATTATTGTTGCCACTTTCAAAGAGTCACTTGCTTATCTTCTCCCCATTCCTTTCTTCTTCCATTAATGATTCCTTAATTCCTTTTGCTGCCTTCTTTCTTCCTTCCTCCATGTATCCCGTCTTAAATGAAATTCTCTTCTCTTCCTTTTATATCTCATATTTGAGGAAGTCACAAATTTTCATTTTACGCCTTTTGATATTTCATTAAGCTTAACTAAATTTTAATTATTCTAAATTTTATTTTGATTCTTTCGTATTTTAATTTGTTATAATTATTTATTAATATATCAAATTTCAACAAGGGGATGTTTCAATGGGAAATCCCTTTACTAGTCACAATCTACATTACACTTGTACAATCAGTTTGATAATATACAATTGAATAGAAATACTTTTAGTTTGTAGAACTAAGTAATTAACCTTAGCATAATCATATTAGACAACAAATAACATGTTTATAATAATATCTTTGTAAATGTCCAAAAAAACTATGGAATAATAGTAGTCATGCAGTTGTAATATGACAATAAATGACATTGCCATAACAGATACAACATAGAGTTTTATACCTCAACAACAATAATCACCTTCTACTCTATTATATTGCTGCACTTTATGAATCAATTGTTAGAACCGTTGAGATTAACCTTAGCACAATCATATGAGATGACATACAAACATATGCATAGTAATATCTACTTTGTAATCATCCAACAAACTCATGGATCGATAGCAGTCATGCAGTTATAATATGACCATACATTACATTAGTAAACCAGATAAAACATCAAGTTTGATATCTCCACATGGATAATCATATTCTACACTGATATTGTTGCACACTATGACTCGTTAGTTACAATCTGAACACTATTTGTGTGTATATATAGATATATATCTTTCAAATATGATCACAACTACTGGCTGCTAAGTTGTGGTATTGTTATCACCGAATGATGAACCGTTTCCAAGTTGAACAAACTCACTTATTGGTGAAACATTGGAAGACCACTCGAGGTGTGTGATTTGATAATAAAGGTCAACTTCTGCAGAAGGCCAGCTCCTTTTGGTACTCACCTAAATTATTACTTGCTGGGAAAAGGGAAGATAAATGCTTTGAATGAAACTTATGATTACTACGGGGTGATGCACCAAACACTTAATGCCTTGCGCTTTCTTAAGTATACACAATAGGATGAAAGAACCAATAAACCATACACAACTCGAAAAACACATATTTCTACATAAGCATTTCATAGAAAAGATTTCACAGCTTAAAATGTCATAAATCTGATAAACACAAATCACACCACAAAAATATGCACCACTGTATAAAGGCAAGGATAATTAGATGACAAATCAAGCATAAGATACTCTATCACGGGAAAGATCACTAATTCATAGTATTTTATAAAACATAGCTTATGAAAAGGCTGAAAATGGATCTTTATTGATCAAAAAGGTAGTTTTTATCAGTGGTGTTAAAGTTTGATCAGATTTGGATATCGAAGGATTTTATTTTTATTTCAGTTACTATCTCACTACTATGATAGATGTATATGGCAACTTGCTAAGTTTATTGCTGCTGATATATAAATGAACACTATTAATTCAAAGTGAATTAATCTTAATCTGCATATATAATGTGAAGGAGATCAAGTATTTGTCTTGCACTTTTTGATTGTTGTACTTGACATTTGAAATAACTTCAATCATAATATATATATTAGTGAGGAGACATGTCTCCCGTACCATGTTAACAAAGTTCACGTAGAGGCATGTCTCTACGTGAGACATGCTCTCACTAATTAATGCCTTATCGATTCTTAATCGATACCCTTGCTGTTATCTTTATCCAGCGATGAGATAATACTACTCGATACTTATTATCATATAGTTGATATCAATATCAATAATCAGCAGTATTAACAGCAACAACATAATTGATATTCTTTATCGATTAACAACATTAATATAATCGATACACTTTATCGATTCACGATATGAATTACTAACAACATGATCAATATGATCGATATTCATTATCAATTCATGATATCACTAATATCATTAGTTTTGCATGACTAATATCAACAACATAATTAATAATTATTATATTAACTTCAGTCATGTATACACACACACACACACACACACACACACATATATCTATACATATATATATATAATAATAAAGATGTAAATATGCTTTATATATATATATATATATATATAAAGCATATTTAAATCTTTATAATAAAGCATATTTACATATATATATAATAATAAAGATGTAAATATGCTTTATTATATATATATATGATTAATAACTCACTAATTATTAGTCACGGTGATGATATCTATAATGGAAAATATAGAGATCACTTATGCATATGATTTTATCAATAAGATTAATCTGACTGAAGCTACAAATCATTAACAAGTGGCATAGAAGTCTTATGTCAAAAATATTAGAGTTGCAATGCTGCTTCAAAACTAGAAAAGAACTAACTTCAATTAAAATGCATAGTTCAGGATACAACAAACAACCCCATGTGAGAACAAATTTCTCGAGGTCTATATAACAACCTGGATTGTCCTTCCCTCCAACTTTGCAACATACAAATTTTTGATAAATTACAAGTGTTGTGATTGTGACCTGACATTCCTAAATGTCTCAACATCTTCCCCTATGTTGATAGATGGTCATACCTGGTTCTAAAACTCTCGTATTTTTCCTCGAGTTTAGAGGACATTGGCAAAGAATATGGATTCAGATCTGCCATTTGATTTTTGATCTCTTTTGTGCATAACTTGGGAATCATGGAGCTGCAATATTTGCTGATTTCGAGCCTCAATTGGAAGATTTGAAATAGGTGAAGGATTTTGGAGCCATCTTCAAATAACCCTTTGAAATTCTGAGGTAAGATTTGACTCAAATTCCTTATTCTCCATCTATACGGATCTTGTTTAAGTAGATTTAAAAAAAAATAAGAAAAAATCTGGTATCAAAACTTATTTAGTTGTTCACTGTAAATATATTCAGCGATTAGAAACCTTGTCTTCAATGAGTCATTATTTTAAAGAAATTAATTATTTCAAGTTTTAAAACCTAGAAATTCATATTAGATTATATTCTTTGTAACTTTATTTCTTGTTTCTGTATTAATTTATAGTGAGGCGAAATAACTTTAACCTCGCTAAATTTGAAATCTGAATCTATAGAACAGTGCACACCTCCTGTACCAAATATATATAGATTTGAGATATTAAATAAAAAGTATTATAGGCATATACAGAGCCTTATTTACATATAGGTGAAAAATCTAATAGATATGATAAAATTGGATGCCTGGAATGAACTGTCTTTCGGATCAATAAGTGAGATAGGGTGCAGAGAAATCTGCTCGCACTTGGTTTAGATATTTAAAAAATAAATATATGGATTCTCTTCTACACTTCTTCCCCTTTCCGTAACATATTGACGTTTTAAAATTGTTTAGCCTATGTGAAAGTTATGAGTATTTTAAGTCCGTGCTATTTTGCTGAAATTTAATAAGAAGGTGCTGGAATATAAATCTTTCTTTTTATTCGTAAGAACTATATATAGTTATTAAATTAATATTATGAATTTTTGAACAATGATATTCAAAATGAAAATCAATGAGGAAATCCGAAGTCTAAGGCTTTGCTTATCTCCTAAAAATTTAGAAAGCTGATTTTTTTAAGCCACCTCTTAGAAACTAGAAAGTTATTCTATTGAGTCTTTTCTTATCTCATAAAATTAGGAAATGAAATCTTTTAGTAAAAAAGTTGTGCGGTAAGCTTGATTTCACCTTCTAAAATTTTTTAACCATTGTAATTATGTGATTGATGCCCACTCATGGGTTATAGATTAGAGAATAATAGTTGCATGAAATGGTAAATAATATTTTAATTACGCTAATTTATCTATGAATTCCTTTATGTTATGATGGAAGATTCAATTGTCATTCCTTTCTCAATGCCTTATAGAATAGTCCCATTTATAGAGTTAATAATTTGACTTGGGTAGTTTGAAGTTATTGCAGACATATTCATTTTTCTCTTATTAGTGATTTATCTTAGCTTAATCATAATTACTAGTTGATGTTTATATTATTTTTAATCATAAATTTATCAAATCTAAAACAAAATATAATTATTCTATAAATTCGAAAGAGAGGGGTTTGAGGAATTGATTGTATTATAGATTATAAATACTTATGTTTGAATTATCTAGTGGGATAATTATGTCTAGCTCTTATTTTAGAAGTTCCATGGATAAGTCACTTTCTTAAGTATAGATTTTAACCATTGAACATTAGGGATCTCATGTAAATTTTGCATAGTCTATTATAATCAATGTTATATGTCATGATAGTATTTTCTTTCAAAGTTGTTATAATATTATTAATGCTTACTCTCCTAATATGATTATCATCTATTAGTTTTGAAAGGAATAATGTAAATAAAGGATGGGACTCTTTACCTTCATTGGACATTATCATTATGTTTATTTAGATTGCGTAGCATAAAGATGTAACATGATTAAGATTGTTATAATGGAAGGTCATATCAACATGCTATAGAAAGTATTAACACAATGATGTCTAGGATGAAGTTTGTTAGAGTGGCTAGGGTTCTTAATGGATAACCTGTCTATTGAGTTGTTGTGTCATGGAAATGAAGCTCGCCACTGATAGTAATGATGCATAATGCTTTTACTTGCTCAGGGGTTGGCTAGGACCTCAGAGGTCTCATGATGCCATTTGGAAGGGAGAAGAGCATTCCTTTTGTTATTATTTTTCCAATGGAATACATCTAATGATAATCATACATTTATTTATGAAATTTATTTTTGATTGACACTTTATGGTATTTGGTTAAGAAGTTCATTAAGTAATTAAAGAGAAAACTTGTTTAAATGGGAATGTAACTTTTTGAGAGCTATCTAATGGTTATCTTGAAAAGACCTTGGTAACTTGTCCTTAAAGCACTGAGATAAGTTTGGTTTTCTCTTTCTTCATGTCTCATAGACTCCTTTTCCCGTTCAAATTTTAAGGTGAGTGCTCCCTTATTTTTTTAATCTAATATGTTAATGAGGGAATGGTCTTTATGTTCATGTATCTAACTACTAATGGATCATATATTATACATCTAGTTCTGTAGCCCTGTAAGCAGGCTCAAGTACTTGGGACAAGAGCACAACATAGAAGAATGAGATAGAAACTCAGGTATGAAAGTGCATAACACATTTGTTGTTTGAATGTTGTAATCAACCTTATTGATCAAGGTAGATGTATTGTCTTCATAGATTTTAGTTAAATGATACTATGTTGCTTTAATAAATGTAGTATCACTGTTTTTAAAAAAAAATGCATATTAGTTATGTTTTGATTAGACTAAATAGGTTGTGAGAAGTCCAATTTTGTGTTTCAATTATTGGGCATTACAGATTTGTGGTATCTTCGTTATTGTTCTTTTGGTCTTCATTTGTTCCTTCATAAGCTCCTTCACTAGAGCTTCCACTCAAACCTCTTTCTTTTAGAGTGATTTGAGATTTTTTGTATAGCTTTTGTACTAGCTTTGTGGAAAATTGATAAGCATCTTCTATGGAAGTCATTCTGACCAAAGTTACCTCTTAAATACTTGGGTGCTGCCCATTAAGATAATTTGTTGCTTTCTCCTTGTTGGTCTCTGAGTGGCCTGTTTTACTGATGCCCTTGTAGAACACTAATAATATGTACTTTTAGACATGCTGATTATTTTCAATTAAATAGTTACAAATGTTATAATATATTTAATCAGGGACTAATAACAACATTGCATTACATTTAGGAAATAAAACATGCCAATATACCAATGGTAAGAATACCTGCAAACAACTTTGGAATATAGAACCCTTCAACCTACCAACTTCACCTATTCTGGAATATGCCAATAATTGTTCCTCATTTGCTTTTGGCTCCTTCCAATAACTCCCTCCAGCCATAAATAGATCAAATTTCGAGAGACATACTAATGCCAAAATTTTTGTAAAAAAAAGAGCTTAGGGTTCTCTAGTTTTGTTTTACCATCTTCCTTAAACTCAATTATATTAAATTTCTCTATCAATAATCATGCCACCACACTTACCTGGTGATTTACACCTACTTTGTAATTGTTTCTAGTTTTGATTGGTTTAATCTTCATTATTGTTTTTTTGATCTTCATTATTGTTTTTTTGATCTTCATTTCTTCCTTCATAAGCTCTTTCTCTAGTCTTTCACTTCATTTTTACCTTTCAGGTTGATATTTCTTTAAAACTAGGTTACTATTTATTGATTTATGTTATGTAATTTAGAATATACATTGAAAGAGGTTCTTTGTTCCGCATCATGTGAGCTGATCGAACAATTTTCAGTCACATCATGCAAAAAGAGTGAAAAAAGGTTGGTATGAATATTGCATATGCTGTAGAACCTGGCCCAAACTGTTTGAATTTGTAACACTTGTAGCTCCACCACTTGATTTTCAATTAAGTGAGAAACGAGTGTGATGTCCCCGATTTAGCACTTGTCTGTGGGACAGGATTGTTAGGCCATCATTGCGACCCTCGTGGGCTAATGCTTTGTTTTGAGGGCCTCTTGGTCAGGACTTACTATCTTGGTAAGTCACCTCGTGCCAGTTTCTATTTTTGGATGGAGGAATTCAGTGTTCAGTATGATTTGGATTTGGATCAATGTGATTAATTAAGTCTTCCTTATTTAATCAATCGTGGAGTTATAAGTTATATCATTAATATTTAATGATATCTTATGTTTATATGAGACTTTATTATTAAAGTTGAATATAATTATTGTTTCACATATTAAGTAAGTTGGAACCATTTCTTGTAACCATTTCCTAAGTCAAATTTCTTGTAACCTTTTCCTAAGTCAAATTTGTGGCTTCAACTATGCTCTCTAATGATCAAAACCATCTTCATAAGACTGCATTCATGTACTCTCTACAAAAGCTAGTTTGAGCGTCAATTGCCGCCCCAATTTCACAACCTTAAATAACTGCACTCTATGAAATCAAATCTCATTGATGCATTTTGTTGAATAGCTCACATCTTCGTGTAGAACACAAATTTACCTCACATGCTTTGTGTAGAACACAAATTTTCTCAGTAGTAAATAAATCGTAAACTTTTATACAATTCCATCAAACTGAAAATTTAAGAGAAGCACCACGCAACAAAAACGATGGACAAAGATATGACGTGGAAATCAGAAATGGGAAAAACCATGGTGAGTAATGCTGCTAGGATCTACTGTCATAATCCAGCCTCACAAATTAAATCCAGTTACAATATTTAAGGGCATCAACCGCAAGGAGTTACCTAACACCCTTTTCTTAGGAGCATGAACTCTTTTACAACTTGATCACCCACTCAATCTGTTTGTGCACGGACCCAGTTACAACTTACAAATGATTTTAAAACAAACATCTCAATTCAAATTTGAAAACATATTGATGCAATTGCAATTCTGTGATTTTCCTGAATGAACTGAAACTCTGATTTATCAAGATGATTCTTATTTCCCTGCCATATAACCACAATCTGAAACACATGCCTTAGGAGTTCTGCAACCAAACACCTTTAAGAAGTTTTCTGTTACAATCAGATAAGCTAATTCTCCACATCACCAGTATATATTCAAAAGAATGTAATTCACAGCATACAACTCTAAACCAGTGAATCAAATACTTAAGTTTTGTCTCAAACAAAAATTAGAAGAGGCTATTATATCAAACTGAATATTGAGAAAGAACAATACACATGTATTTTAATGTGTATGTTAGATTATAAAGAAATAGATCTCAGATAAAAAAATATATCACCTCTTCTCATGAAAAAGAATTTGATCATTTTTGTAAATCCTCAATATGATGTATCTGATCTGTCTTTAACCTGTGGCAAATATTTTCCTTTTTATTTCAGCACTATGGTTTGCATAAACTTTTGATCATTCTTGTTTATATGTCAACCTGTCTTTTGTTCAAAGCATGCTCCTTATATACTTCACATATTCTTCTTTTCAATTTCCATAAGATCATAACATAGTATTCTAAATCTTAAGCTTTTATACAATTCAATCAAACTGAATATTTAAAAGAAGCAGCACACAATAAAAACGATGATAAAAAATATGACTTGGAAACCTGAAATGGGAAAAACCATGGTGAGTAATGCTGCTAGGATCTACTGCCCTAATCCAGCCACAGAAGTTAAATCTAGTTATATTATTTAAGGGCATCAACCCTAAGGAGGCACCTGACTCCCTTTTACTAAGAGCATCAAATCTTTCACAAGTTGATCACCCACTCAATCTGTCTGAGCATGGACCCAGTTACAATTTACAAACGATTTGAAAACAAACTTCATCTCAATTCAAATTTGAAAACATATTGATTCACTTGAAATTCTGTGATTTAAGAGAAGCACCACGCAATAAAAATGATGCTAAAAAATATGACCAAGAAACTTGAAATGGGAAAAACCATGGTGAGTAATGCTGCTAGGATCTACCGTCCTGATCTAACCACACATTAAATCTAGTTATATTATTTAAGGCAATCAACCCTAAGGAGGCACCTGACTCCGTTTTCCTAAGAGGATCTACTCTTTCACAAATTGATCACCTACTCAATCTGTCTGAGCATGGACCCAATTACAATTTAGAAATGATTTGAAAGCAAACTACATCTCAATTCAAATTTGAAAACATATTGATGCAATTGAAATTCTACGATTTTCTTGAATGAACTAAAACTCTAATTTATCAAGATGATTCTTTTCCCTGCCAAATAATCACAATCTGAAACACACATGCAACACACATGCCTTAGGAGTTCTACAACCAAACATCTTTCAGAATTTTTCTTTTACAATTCAGATAGGATAATTCTCCTCATCACCAGTATATATTCAAAAGAATGCAAATCACAGCATGCACCTCTAAACCATTGAATCCAATACAAAAGTTCTGTCTCAAACAAAAATTATAAGAGGCTATTATATCAAACTGAATATTGAGAATGACCAATACACATGTATATTAATGTATATGTTAGAGTATAAAGAAATAGATCTTAGATAAAAAAATATATCACCTCTTCTCATAAAAAAGAATCTGATCATTTTCGTCAATCCTCAACATGTTGTATCTGATCTGTCTTTAACCTGTGGAAAAACTTTTCCTTTTATTTCAGTACTATGGTTTGCATAATCTTTTTTATTATTTTGGTTTATATGTCAACCTGTCTTTTTTTCAAAGCATGCTCATTATATACTTAACATATTTTTCTTTTCAATTTCCATAAGTAGATCATAACATAGTATTCTAAATCTTAAACTTTTATACAATTCAATCAAACTGAAAATTTAAGAGAAGCACCACGCAATAAAAACGATGCTAAAAAATATGACCTAGAAACCTAAAATGGGAAAAACCATGGTGAGTAATGCTGCTAGGATCTATCGCCCTAATCCAGACACACAAATTTAATCTAGTTATATTATTTAAGGGCATCAACCCTAAGGAGGCAATTGACTCCGTTTTCCTAAGAGCATCAATTCTTTCACAAATTGATCACCCACTCAATCTGTCTGAGAATGGACACAGTTACAATTTACAAATGATTTGAAAGCAAACTGCATCTCAATTCAAATTTGAAAACATATTGATGCAATTGAAATTCTGTGATTTTCTTCAATGAACTGAAACTCTAATTTATCAAGATGATTCTTATTTCCCTGCCAAATAAACACAATCTGAAACACATATGCCTTAGGAGTTCTGCAACCAAACACCTTTTAGAAGTTTGTTGTTACAATCAGATGAGCCAATTCTCCACATCACCAGTATATATTCAAAAGAATGTAATTCACAACATACACCACTAAATCGGTGAATCAATTACTAAAGTTGTGTCTCAAACAAAAATTACAAGAGGCTATTATATCAAACTGAATATTCAGAAGGAACAATACACATGTATATTCATGTGTATGTTAGAGTATTAAGAAATAGATCTCAGATTAAAAATATATCACCTCTTCTCATGAAAAAGAATCTGATCATAGTTGTCAATCATCAACGTAGTGTATCTGATCTGTCTTTGACCCCCAACAAATCTTTTCCTTTTATTTTGGCACTATGATTCGCATCAACTTTTTGATCATTCTTGTTTTTCTGTCAACCTATCTTTTGTTTATTCTATCAATTTATAAGTAATTTCATATTAAATATATAGACACTAGATCAATGTTAGCTAAGACATTAATGGCAGGCAGGTGCAATGTGAAAAATATGGATGGAAGAAGTCTGCTGTGTGTGGGTGTACATGATCAATGTGGAAACTGTTTTGGTCTGTGTGGACAATGATCCTTGATAATTAATTTACTTTTCTACCATTACACAAGTGGTTTCAAGATCACCACAAACTTCGCACTCAAGTGGTTTTGGCTAACCACAAACCTCACACACAAATGGTTTCAAGATCGCCATAAACTTTGGACTCAAGTGGTTTCAGATTACGACAAACCTTTCAAAAAGTTGTTTTGGATTACCACAAACCAAGCACACTCTGGTACAATGACCACACACAATCATAACGGGGAAACCATCATCACTCTGAGCTTTTCTCCTTTTCCACCTGCATCAAAATCAATTATCGAGTACATATAAAAAGAAATCCATCTATCGAGATACACGGGTACCCGGTCGTTGTGCTCTCCAGTTGTGTAGGAATCCTTCTCAGATACATGGTTCATCAATATGTTAAACCAAAACACTCTAGGGTGTCGGGTACAATTAATAATGCACCTCTTACAATTAATAATGATACTCAAACAAATCAGCAATATTGAAGACCGGTGATATATCCTTGTGCTCTGGTAATTCCACTTCATAAGCATTTCCTGAATCAAATCTCTACAAGATCTTACAAGGACCAATTTTCTTCATCTCCAACTTGTTATAAGTACCAATTGGAAATCTATCCTTCTGCAAGTATACCCTAACTTCATCTCCCACTTGAAATTCCTTACGTCTCCTCTTCATGTCTGCTCTCCTCTTATAAATTTGATTCATTTCCTCCAAATGATGTCTCACCTCTTCATGCAATGATATCATCACCTCTGCAAATTCCTCTCCTTCAGCGGTCTTAACATCATGACTAATATCCCTTAGTTTTTCTACTCCCTTAGTATTCAATCCTGTAACCACTTCAAATGGTGTCTTCCTTGTGCTCCTATTTACTAAATTATTGTAAGCAAACTCTACCTGTGGTAAAACAAAATCCCAATTTCCAGGCTTATCTCCAACTAAACACATCAATAAGTTCCCTAAACTCCTGTTAATCCACGTAATCTCACAATCTCCAGGTAATCCACATGTAATCTAAAATTAGAATCTAAAACAATTCGTAAAAATTAGGAATAAAATTGGATTCTTAATTTCTAACCTGCTTCACCCAAAAATAGGTTAACCTTAGGAAAACATACATTTTGATTCGAAGATCCAATTGAGCTTCAATTTTGCTAAATAAAATAGCTTTGGGTTCTTCATATGCTTGTTTTACCATCTTCCTTAAAGTGGATTGTATTTTTTCCCTCCATCAATATCCATGCCATGACACTTACCTTGTCTTTTACACAACATTCGTAAATGTTTCTAGTTGAGTTTTATGGTATCTTCGTTATTGTTCTTTTGGTCTTCATTTGTTCCTTCATAAGCTCCTTCACTAGAGCTTCCACTAAAACCACTTTCTTTTAGAGTGATTTGAGATTTTTTGTATAGCTTTTGTACTAGCTTTGGGGAAAATTGATAAGCATCTTCTATGGAAGTCATTCTGACCAAACTTACCTCTTAAATACTTGGGTGCTACCCATTAAGATAATTTGTTGCTTTCTCCTTGTTGGTCTCTGAGTGGCCTGTTGTGATACCCCATCTATAGATGATTCTTGGTCTATGACTGGTTTTGATTAAGGAATAGGTTTATTCATGTAAAATAGTTCAATTTTGCTTTTACAAGTCTTGTGCACTCTTAAGGTGTCATTGATACAATATCTATGTAATTGTTATATGAGTTATATAGATTTATTTCTCATCTATAAAACTATACTTATCAAAATTATGGTTGAATATAAAATGGTGTAAATTAGTTTTAGGTATGTTTCCAAATGATAGTGATCATGTTTTTAGTTTTAGTATATCTATATGCTTCTAATATTGCCAAATATTCATGAATCATCATCTTTACTTTGATAAGGAATAATGTATATACATTGGTGTTGATGTTAGTTTTGTACCACTACATAACATATAGGACTAAACACTTGATACGAGATATCAAACGCTCAACCCTCTCTTGAAAAGTATATACTCACGAAGGACGTGAGGAAACACTCCAAGGTTCTTTACACCTGTGGATCCTAACTCAGTTATAATGATGTGATTCGCTGGTAATCACGTCGGCGGGCTTACGTTGTTCCTTCAAAGATATTGAACTCTGGCTATGATGACGATGGATTTTAGCTTTTCAATGTATATTCCCTTTGTTCCTCCTCCCGAATTTATATCACTTCCAACTTCACTCAACAAACTCTCACTACTAAGCTACTCACTGCCTTACTACTACTCCTAAGGATGAAGAAGTTAGCAAATGGACGGGGGTCAAACCTAATGAAAGCTTGCCAGCGGCGCTACCTCCATAGATGCAATGATTCGAGGGAAACGAGACTAGAGTA
>MU223105.1:2148517-2171980 GCA_018584345.1 Thuja plicata
TGTGTGGAAAATAATTAAGTCATCATACAATCCCAATGCTTATTCTTGAGGAACATGTTCCTGAAACACATGCATATATGATTAGGCTTAAACTTGTATTTTATCTTCATAAGAATGCCACCATAGTAACTGTCCAATACGGTTAAAGAAAACATAAAACAAAGTAATCCCTACTTCCTGAAATGATCGAAAGAGAGTTCTCGGCACTTCTGTATGTTCTTTAACTCCTCTTTCCGCTGAAAATTGGAAGTTATGAATGCTATCAGACTTTTTTGTGTTCAAGATTATTTTAATCGATGAGTTTCAAAAACACTTTATTGGCCAAATTGGTATCATGCTAAATATCTTTCGCTTCATTTTTACTTTTCAGGTTGATATTTCTTTAAAACTAGGTTACTATTTATTGATTTATGTTGTGTAATTTAGAATATATGGAGAAAGAAGTTCTTTGTGAGTTGATCGTACAATTTTGTCTCCCATCATGTGAAATGAATGTGAAAAAAGATTGGTATGAACATGGAATATGCTGTAGAACTTGGCACGAGCTGTCTGAATTTGCAACACTTGTAGCCCCAACACTTGACTTTTAATTAAGTGAGAAAGATAGCGACGATGTAGTTCTATATGGTTTGTCCTTGCATGTTACATAGGGCTTTTTTCTAGCTTTATAGTGCTTTGATTATTATAAAATACAATAGTTATTTGCCTATACATTTGACTGTATTTCTCCTGAAACTATTTTGATAACCTTCCTTTGGCAGGTTTGTGTGCCGACACTCTTCCTCAATATCCTTTGTCATTGTAGTAATCAAACGTCCAACAACTCTGGCTATACCTTTTTTCTTTTGTCTTGGCTTGAATTACCATCTTCCATATGATGTTTTTTTCGATAGAAAATATGATCGTTAGTAAATGCTTTATTTGACCCAAGTAAATGATTTGAGGATTGTTTGGTTATGTTGCGCCTGAGGGTTCAGTTGTTGTTTGGTTCTTTTATCTGGTTTGAGTGTTTCTAACGTATTTCCTGGTTTATTTCAAGGGTGGTTTTGTTGTCCTTATTCTGATTTCTCTGCTATTTCTCATTATGTTAGGGATTAAGAACGGTGATAGGATCTTGTGTCTTTTTTAAGTGAAGGTAATGGTAGCCTATTCAAAACACACTGCTCCAGTTATCTTATTGTTTAGTTTCTTTGAGCTGCATGAGGTATGACCTATCGCGGGGTGTGCTTGTGTTGTCTGGCTTGCTGTTTTGGGACTTTGGCTGTAATTGTTGGAGACGACCATGTTTAGTGGGATTTCCGAAGAGGGTGCTAGTTGATCTCGAGACTCGTAGTTTTAATAAGTCTGTTCTCTCTTGTTTCATTGTTTCGGAGACTTCTTCTAATTCCCAATTTCAGCTTCAATGGAGTTGCTGCTACCCTTATCGCAGATTTCATTTCTATTTCTCCTATTGAGGTGGTGTAAGGGCACCTTCTTGTTCTAGTAAATTTTGAGCCTTTCCACTCAGTGTAATTAAGTCCAACAGTTTGCTTGCAGATTAGATCACTGATGGCTTTAATGTTTCAATGCAGATGTAATGTTATTGTTGTGGATAACTTTCAGACTTTCCTCTGAAATTAAGAACAGGACATGGCAGAGTATGCACACAACAATAGTAGCAATGTAACACAAGTGAAGTTTGTTCCTGAATTTTCAGATTTATACCAAACAATCACCAAAATCAGAACAGACATTATAAACTTAACTACAACAGTACATACAGTATTGAAATATGATTTCCTTGGTTCTAGATGTGTCCTGTGGTCTTCATTTCTAGCCTGCACTCTTGTATTATTCATCAGCATTGAGTCAGTACCTCCAACAATTAACCAGACGTCAACACTATCTGCTGTAGCAATGATATTTACCAGACTACGCTCCCTTCTCTCACAGGTTGCCACAGTGATTATCCAGTCTGTTCACTTTTCGCGAAACTGATTCTCTGCTATGTATGTCTTTCCTAGCAATGATTATGCACTTGTATGGTACCCAAATGCTGTCACAGATTGAACAATGTTTACTCCTTCAATGCTGATGCCAGTTCGTCCTCCTCATGCAGATGTAAACTTTCCATAACGACCACAAAAAAGTTTGCTAATTGATACGACCAACAACGCTTGACAAAGGTACGACCTACTTTTGAAGTGAACAACAATGAAAATTTCTCACAATTCCTCTTATTTCATTCCAGCTCTCCTGTCACTGAAATATGCTATTCGAACCCTCTAGACTGGAAACTCGAAAAAGATTAAAGCAATCAAAAAACCCTCACCATGAAAAAACAATTTCCAGATTGCACCTTGAAGCTCAAGAGGTGAATCTCAGGACCGTATCTTTCAACGACATCAAGATTGATAGCATATAAGGTTTGTGTCTTCGAAGCCCTAGAGAATTTTTTCCATAATATTGCCATAGTCACAAATATCCAAGCATGTTAGACATGTGAGCTATCACCCTTTTTTAAACTCTTTCTCAATTAGTTCCTCCCTTTCATTTCACCAATGTGATTGATGCCCACTTATGGGTTATAGATTAGAGAATAATAGTTGCATGAAATGGTAAATAATATTTTAATTACGCTAACTTATCTATGAATTCTTTTATGTTATGATGGAAATTCAATTGTCATTCCTATCTCAATGCCTTATAGAATAGTCCTATTTATAGAGTTAATAATTTGACTTGGGTAGTTTGAAGTTATTGCAAACATATTCATTTTTCTCTTATTAGTGATTTATCTTAGCTTAATCATAATTACTAGTTGATGTTTATATTACTTTTAATCATAAATTTATCAAATCTAAAACGAAATGTAATTATTCTATAAATTAGAAAGAGAGGGGTTTGAGGAATTGATTGTATTATAGATTATAAATACTTGTGTTTGAATTATCTAGTGGGATAATTATTTCTAGCTCTTATTTAAGAAGTTCCATGGATAAGCCACTTTCTCAAGTATAGATTTTAACCATTGAACATTAGGGATCTCATGTAAATTTTGCATAGTCTATTATAATCAATGTTATATGTAATGACAATATTTTCTTTCAAAGTTGTTATAATATTATTAATGCTAACTATCCTAATATGATTATTAGCTATTAGTTTTGAAAGGAATAATGTAAATAAAGGATGGGACTGTTTACCTTCATTGACATTATCATTATGTTTATTTAGATTGCGTAGCATAAAGATGTAACATGATTAAGATGGTTATTATGGAAGGTCATATCAATATGCTATGGAAAGTATTAACACAATGATGTCTAGGATGAAGTTTGTTAGAGTGGCTAGGGTTCTTAATGGATAACCTGTCTATTGAGTTGTGTCGTGGAAATGAAGCTCGCCACTGATCATAATGGTGCATAGTGCTTTTACTTGCTTGGGGGTTCGCTAGGACCTCAGAGGTCTCATGATGCCATTTGGAAGGGAGGAGAGCATTCCTTTTGTTGTTATTTTTCTAATGGAATACATGTAATGATAATCATACATCTATTTATGAAATTTATTTTTGACTGACACTTTATGGTATTTGGTTAAGAAGTTCATTAAGTAGTTAAAGAGAAAACTTGTTTTAATGGGAATGTAACTTTTTGAGAGCTATCTAATGGTTATCTTGAAAAGACCTTGGTAACTTGTCCTTCAAGCATTGAGATAAGATTGGTTTCCTTTTTCTTCATGTCTCCTTGACTCCTTTCACCGTTCAAATTTTAAGGTGAGTGCTCCCTTATTTTTTTAATCTAATATATTAATGAGGGAATTATCTTTATGTTCATGTATCTAGCTACTAATGGATTATATATTATACATCTAGTTTTGTAGCCCTGTATGCAGTGGCATGTACTTGGGACAAGAGCACAACATAGAAGAATGAGATAGAAACTCAGGTATGAAAGTGCATGACACATTTGTTGTTTGAATGTTGTAATCAACCTTATTGATCAAGGTAGATGTATTGTCTTCATAGATTTTAGTTAAATGATACTATGTTGCTTTAATTAATGTAGTTTGTCACTAGTTTTTTTAAAAAATGCATATTAGTTATGTTTTGATTAGACTAAATATGTTGTGAGGAGTCCAATTTTGTGTTTCAATTATTGGGCATTACAAATTTGTGGTATTTTTGTTATTGTTCTTTTGGTCTTCATTTGTTCCTTCATAAGCTCCTTCACTAGAGCTTCCACTAAAACCTCTTTTTTTTTGAGTGATTTGAGATTTTTTGTATAGCTTTTGTACTAGCTTTGTGGAAAATTGATAAGCATCTTCTATGGAAGTCATTCTGACCAAAGTTACCTCTTAAATACTTGGGTGCTACCCATTAAGATAATTTGTTGCTTTCTCCCTGTTTGTCTCTGAGTGGCCTGTTTTATTGATGCCCTTGTAGAACGCTATTATGTACTTTTAGACATGCTGATTATTTTCAATTAAATAGTTACACATGTTATAATATATTTAATCAGGGACTAATAACAACATTGCATTACATTTAGGAAATAAAATATGCCAATATACCAATGGTATGAATACCTGCAAACAACTTTGGAATATAGAAACCCTTCAACCTACCAACTTCACCTATTCTGGAATATGCCAATAATTGTTCCTCATTTGCTTTTGGCTCCTTTCAATAACTCCCTCCAGCCATAAATAGATCAAATTTCGGGAGACATACTAATGCCTAAATTTTTGTAAAGAAAAGAGCTCAGGGTTCTCTAGTTTTGTTTTACCATCTTCCTTAAACTCAATTATATTTAATTTCTCTATCAATAATCATGCCACCACACTTACCTGGTGATTTACACCTACTTTGTAATTGTTTCTAGTTTTGACTGGTTTAATCTTCATTATTGTCTTTTTGATCTTCATTTCTTCCTTCATAAGCTCTTTCTCTAGTCTTTCACTTCATTTTTACATTTCAGGTTGATATTTCTTTAAAACTAGGTTACTATTTATTGATTTATGTTATGTAGTTTAGAATATATGGAGAAAGAGGTTCTTTGTTACGCATCATGTGAGCTGATCGATCAATTCTCAGTCACATCATGCAAAAAGAGTGAAAAAAGGTTGGTATGAATATTGCATATGCTGTAGAAACTGGCCCAAACTGTTTGAATTTGTAACACTTGTAGCTCCACCGCTTGATGTTCAATTAAGTGAGAAACGCAGTGTGATGTCCTCGATTTAGCACTTGTCTGTGGGACATGATTGTTAGGCCATAACTTCGACCCTCGTGGGCTAATGCTTTGTGTTGAGGGTCTCTTGGTCAGGACTTACTATTTTGTGTAAGTCACCTCGTGCCATTTTCTATTTTTGGATGGTGGAATTCAATGTTCAGTGTTTAGTATGATTTGGAGGTTGATCAATGTGATTAATTAAGTCTTCCTTATTTAATCAATCGTGGAGTTATAAGTTATGTCATTAATGTTTAATCATATCTTATGTTTATGTGAGACTTTATTATGAAAGGTGAATATAATTATTGTTTCACATATCCTAAGTTGGAAGGAAGAAGTGCTTTAAGTTATTTGAAGAGTATTGTTTAAGACATGAAATATCGTGCCTTCTTGGGGAAGTCTTAGCTCTTATATGGGATTTTCGAATGCAGAGCATTCATTCTATGCTTTTACAACTTGGTGAATTGTTCGAAACTGTGGAGGAAGGGTTTCGTTATGTGCTATGCTGATTGAATTGTTAATTCAATACAGTTTACATGCACTTTGAATTGGACATTTGGTGTCCAATGAATTGTGTTGCCGCGGCTAGCTTGTCCTACAAATTGGGTCGTTTCATTACGTTGGGTCCTACGAAAGTCAGAGGTAGCAGATTGGTGAGAGGTTGGGCCGATTCAGTCTTGTGGGATGTGGATTGTATATTCTCTCCAGCCAGCTCCAAGCCGTGGCCAAACACAACCAATAAACAACTGCTTATTTCAAATAGACCGCTCATTCAAATAAACCGTTCCTTATGGTTGTGCATAATTCCTAAATGTATGAAGGTTTGAACACATGAAAATTGAAAAATATCAATTACCTCATTATTTCTACCGATTTGAATTAAGAAACCTTTGATTTCACAAAATAATGACATTGCCGACACATCTGGAATCTTCTCTTCACCTGGAAATAATGTTGTTTTTAAACGGTAGATTTTAATCTATAAAAATGTGAGTTAAATATGTAAAAACTTGTCAAACTAAAATATAGAGTACTTGCAGAGTTTGCAATCTATCTTCAAAACAATTAGCAACATTTGAATAATCAAATACTTTACCATATTCACTTTGAAATTCTTTATGACAAATAACTTAAGCAAAATCACTCTTACGAAATGAAGTACACGAATCTTATCTGTCACACGAAGCATCACATACCAATTGCTTTAACTTCTAATTCTTCTTTCAACTTTTACTATGACTTTAAATGTTTATTATTAAATTGACTGCAAAGAAACTCAGTGGTGGAATTTGATTCTTTTGTTTTATTCTTTCAGCAATATATATATAATTTTGATAGCTTTTCCAAATAATTAAAATGCATTACAAAACTATTCAACTCTTAAGTAAACATTGCTGAAATTTACAACTCTCCGAATTTTGAAATTCATTCTCAAAGTCCGATTTTGAAATCAACATATTCAAAATTAATTGTAGCATGCATAGGAGAGAAATTGCACATTTCTAAAAACCTGTAATCCTCCCATGTTTTTCCTTAAGAACTGACCGCAGCTTCTTTCAAGACAATTAGCGGCTCATCATATGTGTGACGCTTCTACCACTGTACCAGCAACTAGCCACGGCTTGTAGAAGAGTCAAGGACAGCGGACAACAACAATACTTACGCCATTGTTTGGTACTGCTGCCTCTTCATCAAAGCAATTAAAATAACCAGCTTGCGGCTTAGTTTTTCACTCTCAAATTTCAACAAGAAATCACCAAGATCAAGAATTAATACATTCACAATTCGCTAGGAGCATTCGCGAGTTCAAAATGCTAAAAGCAATCAAATAATTTGCAATTCTCTGAGCCAAATCCTCCAAAACCCCTGAACCCAAATTCACAAGCTGAAAATGTCAACAAATAATAATGAATTCGATTTCCTCCATGTCTTTTATAACCTTCCAAAGAGAAATCGAATCCCTAGCTTCTTCAACACATTTTCATAACTTAAAACAATATGTCATTAAAACATTTGACTTGCATAACTTTTCCGTTGAAATACAATACTTCATTATATTTCTTCACATTACATGACATAGCATTTAAATACAAGTCATTATAATTAATTAATGATTTAACTTTATTAAATGAGCTCGTAATATAATTAATTAAGTGAACTTAATTAATTAATAAAATCATCAACCCAAGCTAACCCAAATGCTTTGTTCTTGCCAGACAACTGCGTGGACACCCTGCCACAAATAGACAATGCCAGAAACAGACATACTAAAATTAGTAAGTCCCTCAAACTGGAAGCTCTGCAAATGAATCCACAATTCCACTGATACGAATGCATAGGTGCCATGCTATAAATAACAATCATGACGATCACCCAAAATAAACACTTACTATAAATAGTAAGTCTGTCAATTTGACCCAAACGAAGAGCAATCCTGGCATCACAGACCTCCAGAGTGGAAACAGATCACTGGCTCTGCCACACGACCCCCTCCAACATCCTGATTAGCTTGCGAGGGTCACATAAATAAGCCAATCCCATGTGCGTAAAAACGAGGACATTACAAATATTTCATGAATGCGATTATTTTTCAATATGAACTTTTATAGTTGAACATATTTTTATGATACTTGTAATCATTTGAAAACTTGATCCATATTACTATCCATAATCATTTTCTGCCAACTGAGTATAGATTCAATGTTTGGCTTCCCATCATTTTTTTTAACAATGATTCTTTAATAGATATATACTACAAGGATGCAGATGCGAAAAATGTCCTTTCTACAACCTTTCCTATTACGATGCAAACATTACATACTATGTATTCCTTGGACTGATTTGCTTAGCCCCAAACCATAATCCTTAGTATATCACCTCATGATGTCCAAAACAAGAGAAGTGTCTATCACTACCAAGAGGCTGGCAAGGAAGATATTTACATGACTAACCTCGAAATTAACTAACCAATTTATGCCTTTGTGATCAATAACATAATGAAGTGACTACAATAACCTTAAATCCTCCATGTGGAAGTAGAGAATAACTTAACTTTAGCCACGAAATCTCTCAACACAAACTTTGCAAAGACCGGGGTTACCAAAATCAATGTGGCAATATTTGGACAACAATGAAACATCTGAAATCTCCCTAGGTACATAGAAGTCATGAGTATGAGAGTAGCTGAGAAGGCACCTCCTATGATCAAATCTCCTTTATCATCTATCCTCAACCAAGAACCACCCTTTTTCTAGACTAAAGAAATTATCCGACTCATCTATATACCAAAAGTGTAACTCATGTGTGGGTTGATCGAAAAATTGACAGCACTTCTAAAACTCACTTTTATAAGTGCAAGGCCCTCTAAAAGAGGGACCATAGTATTGAAAGATTCATTGCCTTGGATAGAATCTGTGGTCAAATTGTCAAAGCTTACAACACAAAGCTTAATAAAGTTAACTCCTAGTGTTTGGAAAATGTGCAATAGGAAATAACTAGTGTCTTCATGACTATAATCAGCAAAGTGCGGTCTGATTTAAATGTTGTACATAGAGGAGAAATGCTGCACCAATGGAATATTCAAGAATAAGCATGAAAGTTGAGAGTTGCAATGCTCAAAATCCGTACACATCCGTGATCTTATTGATAGCTCGAGAATCTGTACACATCCTCCATTCTCCATTTTTCTTTGGTGCTAATACCACTGGTACAACACATGGACTTAAGCTCTCCCGGATCAATCGCTTCTGCAACAACTCATGCACTTGTCTGTTCAATTCCTCACTCTTTGTTGGAGTCATTCTATGGGTTGCCTTGTTTGGCAAACTAACCCCAGGGATCAAGTCCGTCTGATGACTGATCTTTCTCACTGGTGGTAATCCAACAAGTACATTATGAGAAACAATAACTTGAAACTCCTCCAACAAGTCTGCAATTTCTGTAGGTACATCTTTTATTTCTTCTTTACCCACTTTTAGAATTAGGGAAAAACACATATGCTCATGTCTCATACCTTCTAAGAACTTTCTTCGATCAACTAAAGATATTCTGGCATTACTACATACCTTTTCTCCTGTTTCCTTCAATGGCTTCAGCTTGTGTCAGACTCCATCCTTTGTCAAAGAATAAGTATTAACATGACCATCATGTATGGAACGTCTGTCGAACTGCCAAGACCTTCCCAACAAAAAATGACATGCATCCATGGGGATGATATCGCAAAGGACCTCATCTCGATAACTTCCAATCTTGAAGTTCACTAAGCACTACTCATTGACCAAGACTTGTGGTCATCTTGCACCTTGGAAATTCTATATGGAGGTGGGTGTTTTTCCCTTTTCAGCTTCAACTTTGTGACCATTTCTTCTGATACCAGATTATCAACGCTTCCACCATCAATAATCACATCACAACACTTATCCTCACACTTGCATTTAGTGCGTAATAGTCTCCCTATGATTTGAGCTCTTCTCTTCATTTATTAAGATCCTCCTGACAACTAGGGTTTCACCTCTTTCAACATCATCTGTTTGTTCTGACTGAGCTTCTTCATTTGCATGCGCAACTCGTGCATGACATTCAGTCCTCTTGTCTGTCCTTCCTTGACGCTGTGGACATTCATAGGCTTGGTATCCTTCTCTGCAATGGAAACATGTCCCACGAAAAACTCCTGTTCCTGGTCGTTGCCCTCTAACTCTTCCTCTCTGATCCCTATTATTTTGATCACAAAAACGATTGAAATTATATCCCCAGTCGATCAGCTCCTTTGGGTTAAGATTTCCCGAAAACATGGGAACTTCAATCTTGGGTCTGTTTCCAATCTTTGAAATGGCCCTCAAAAGTGTAATATGTTCAGGATCTCTAGGCGCTTCTGGTGCTTCCTGGTCACCTTGTCCTTTTTCAAATTCTTCTTCACTTTCATTTCTAACTGCAATATTCATTCATCTACGTAGCTCCTCTTGCAATGCTTGCACTTGTCTCTAGACGACTCTAAAACCCTCTTCTGTAACACTTGCAACTCTCCCGCCATGGTTCCTTCGTGGAGGCGTTTTCGGCTCTTATCACACAAACCCACAACCACAGTCCTGGTGTAAATTGCCCACAGTTGGCGATCTGTCTACACACACAGGAACTTCTGATCTGATACCACTTGATAAAGGGTGCTCCCCTTATTAACATAGACACACAACAAAATTGAGAAAAACAACGATTTACAAAGACAGGAAACGGGCTTTCTATTATCCAAAATAAAATGAAATTACAAGATTCTAAAATATAACATGCACCTTCAGAAATACTACCTGCACAACCACATGGGCATTTTATTACAATAATCTGCAAGCCAGAGCCACCAGATGCATAACACAGGACTCCCCTAGACAACCCTATAGTCTTCAATATATAGGCAATTTTAATCGCCCAAGAAGATTCTAGAAATCAAACCCTAAAGTTTGAGGCCAACCATCCCTAAGATATTATTTTCCTTTTTTGTTACATTAGAGTAGGCCCAAAACAACTTCGGAACCCAAAAGAAATTTTGAAGGAACTTTAACTTTGTCAAGTTCAAGTAACGCAACTTTCGGAGACCATAACTCATCAATCGTTGACCCAATGGGCCGCTGTAAGCCCATTTCGGAAATGCCACGAAGTGCTCTACAATGGCAGCCTGTTGCAAGCTTTAATCAGCCAAGTTTTCGAACCCATCGGAGCCTCTAAAGCCTTCAATACTGAGTTCGAAGTTTTTGTACCCTTCTGCCAATACCAAAAATATTCAACATCTACAAAACTAGACTTGATCTGGCAATGAAACTTCACTGACAGGCTGATACAATCAAAGTGAAACACCACGGATGAAAATAGAACATTTTGAGCTCAAACGAAAAAAATTACTAAAAATAGTAACATTCAAGAAATATCAGCTCTGTACAAATTAGCAAATTATTTTTGGGTGATGCAAGATTGCTCTTACACCCAGGATGCTCTTGCATCATGTTGCCATCAACATATTTGCCGAAGCTTGTGTATATTGCTGTTACTGGACGCAAACGCCCTTTGAATGGAATCAATTCACCATTGCCGAGAAGTTGAGTTGATATCCTCATCTGTGGTTTGAGCAGAGCACTCAAGTGTCGAATTTATTAGGAGGGAAATATTGGTTGAGCCGATATTACTTGTGGAGCCGATAATAATATTGGACGCGTAGTAAAAATATGTTGCAATGAGATTGCACTGGGACGAAGGAAATAATTGATCTTCAAAATCATTGAAAACTACATGGAGTTTACCGTGAGCAAATATTTGCCAATAAACATGAACTTTCTAATGTTTGTGGTGCCAATAGTTTTTTGCCGAGCTTTTTATTGCACAACTATTCCAAGGTTTATTTTAATTTCTAAATATTTCACCCCAATTATAGTGATTGGTCGTATATATTGCCGTGTGGATAAACATTAATTTTTTTGGTAGATATTCTTATTTGAAACTTACATATCATTCGTGCTGTGAGTTCTTTGTAGTTTTTTACCCCAAGACCTGTAATTGCCGCAAGGAATGATTAAGAAGCCATCTTCATTGGTAGAACATCTTTGTTTGCAGCCACCCGAAAGTCTTGCAAAGAAGTTCGTATGAGAATTGACTATACCTGCTCACCAATATTTGGTAGCCTTGTGTAAATGTGGATGTCATTAATTGCATCATATGTTTTCAAGAGAGTCACCGAAAATCTCTTTCCTACTGATGACAAAAGATTAATGGCTCATTGCTGGTGATTAGGAAGTTCACGGGATGCACATATATTCATTACATGGCCACTACAATAATACAAGGAAGATTGACAGTGCTGGAGTTGAGAAGCCATTGTTTGTGTAGTCAGTCATACTCGAAAAATTATTCCGTAACTTATATTAAATGTATTGAACTGAATGCTATAGATTCTAAATTGTACGGGTGTGTGATTTTGAGTAAACAGAAATTCTACCACTACTATTCACTCAACTAGGTGTAGATGAATACTGTTTCCTTCAGTGGAATGATAGATTGTTCATAGATGGATTTCTAAAATAGAGGTTCAGAGATTTCTGTAGGCTCTAGAAATACAGTCTTTCAATTTGATGGCAGGGTTGCAACAATGATTAGAGTTTTAGAGACAAATGGTTCTTAACCAGTAAATACAACTGCATCAACGAGTATTGTACATGGTTATGTGTATGAGTAGGAAAGCTAGCTATGTAATTGATCAAGGAACTCGATAGCATTCAACAAACTTATGTCCTTGATAGCGTTCCCAAGTAATTGTCGGAACCGCTAGAAAGACAAGTTGAGATGCAAAACATTTAGAGGATTGACAATTGTTTATTTGAGGTGGATGCTGATTTGACATTTGATAATCCCCTTTTTGAGCTAAATGAGGAAGATATTTCCAATTCACATGACGAGGATGAGATTGATTGCAGGATTTGGGACCTAGGTACAGTTACTAGTCATGAGTCTTGGTAACAAGACTCGAGTGACGGGGTGATTTCCAGGGTTAGTACTACTGCTCGTTCGTCAATCAACTTATACATGGTTTTAGATTTTATCTTTATACATGAGTTGGATGGATTTTATGCTTCAGCAATTAAATAGATCTTGGTTGCGGGTTGATGAGAGCCATATCTTGGCCATAAGAGATGAGTTTTCAGCCCCTTCCTTACTCATGACACCTATATATTCAGGGGCATTTAAGATTAATGATGGAAGTTCTAGCCTTCCCGCACCCTTCGTATTGATTTCAGCTATTGAGCCTTTTGATTCCTACAGCAACAGTTTTGGATGGGCGGTTATGTCTTGTTTTAGGATGGATGATTACTTCTCCACGAGTTATCTCTTATGAATGGAGGGTTGTCCAGTGTTGGTTGCATCTTGAGACAATTCTATTAAATCATATTTGGTGATCATGTCACCCTAATCGTTTGGGATCCTGGTATTAGTATGATTGATGCATTGCTGATGTAGAGTAGTTATGAGTGGCTTCGGTTTTCAGTACATGTCTGTATCAGAGTAGCACAACAACAGAGTTAAGTAATTCCCTCAAGGCTGGTATAGGATCTGGGTATTTTTAGTCACAACAATGCAGAGGCAAATTGCTTGAGGACAACAGTCTTTGGGAAGGGAGGACTGTAATGTCTCCTTTTCTAAGCCATTTTTTCTGAAGAGTCGCTAGCCCTTTTGTCCATGGTCTTGCGGGCTAACCAGGACAGTACAGGGGTCAGTGTGAGTTTTGGCTTAGGCACTTCCGGGTCCAGGCCGATTGTAGCTATTTTGGCAGGGTTCCTCCATACTTACTATTTATAGTAACTCAGCAGGGTTCAGTCTTTTGGCATTTTAAGTATTCGACTTGCAGCCTATCGCCGAGAGCTTTCCGGCAAGCTATCGCACATCGTCTTCCGAGTTCGTTTGATAATGCAATTTAATGCTGGAAGATTTAATAGTCTATTATTATGCCACTTTATTATTAAAATAGTTATATTAATTTCAAATGGTTTAATTAAGACAAAGCAAAAATATGAAAGCACAGAGAAGGGGAAACTGAAGAGTCACAACTTGATGCTTTAAAGGAGACTCATTGGAGGCTTGTTTTATGCTTGGTTATTGATTTTGGAATTCTCTTGGAGATTGGAAGCTCTCAGCTTCAGTTTCTTTTCAGCCTTGAGGACGGAAACGCTTTTGGCTTAAAGGTGGATTAGACGTAGCCCCAGCTCATCAGCAGAGTAGATTCACATCAGAATTCACCATTGAGTTTTCATGTTCTTCTTGCATCCAGTCTGACTGTATTTGCTATTTATAAGATTGGATTATTCTCTTAGTTTCATGGTGTCAACCGGTGAGTTGCTTTATTAGGTAAACTAGCTCCAATAATTAGATCTACGCAATGACTAATATTCCTAACTTGTGCCAAACCATCAGGTACATTATCTAAAACCACACCTGCATACTCATCCAACATGTCCTTAATCTCTTCTGGGTATTCACCTCTCAAATCTATATCTGCAGTCTTCTTTGGAACAATAGAAAACCAAACATTCTCAATTCTCATACCTTCCAAGAATTTCGTTCCATCAACCATGCATATTCTAAGACTGGTAAAAATTTCCCCTTTAAAAGGTTTCTCCAGAAGGAACAATCTTTGTTTCATACCATTAGCCACAAAAGTATAAGTATTTTTTCTTCCATCATGTATAGCTTGTCTATCATACTGCCAAGGTCTACCCAACAAAACATGACATACATCCATCGACATTATCTCACACAATACTTCATTATGTTATTCCCCTATTTTCAGCTTAACCCAACATTGTTCACTTACCAACATCTTGTGATCATCTTTTATCGATGCATTCTAAAAGGGTTTACGATGTTCTTATCTCGGAAACTGCAACTTGTCTGCCATTTCCTCAGATGCCGAATTATCAGAACTACCACCATAAACAATAACTTTACATACCTTACCACCAACAAGACATCTAGTTTGATACAGGTTGTTTCTTTTCCAATGGTTCTCCATCTTTTCATCATGGTCCAAGGTTCTCCTAACGATTAATGTCTCCCTTTTTAACCTAATTATTGTTAACCGATTCAGAAGATCCCTCTTCTTCCACAAGAGTTTTCATTATGATGGTGTTACCATATTTCACTATGCGGTTCAAATTGGTAGGGCTATTTTCAGCCCTGATATTTCTGATGAAATAAGGTTATTGTGAGTTTGAAAGGTGACTGGTTTGAATGTTTAAAGCTGCTGTCAGGTTTTTTTTAAAAAAAAAGTAAAGTTTGCTGCCCTAAGCTATCAGAAATGCAGATTTCTGTTATAAAGTACAGATGTTGTTCAAAATTACAGTTGAAAGCAAAAGAACAACACTTAATTTAGCCACACAAGCAGTGGTTACTTTTAAAACAGAAGAAACTGAAAATGCGTTCTAATTATCAACAAGGGATCTTTTCATTAAAAGATATTTGGAATACATTTTTTTTTCAGAACAACCACCACATAGCCCGTGGTTTTAGGATAATGCAAGCATGCATGTCAAGATCAGAAGTGCAAAGAAATACAGAAGCTGTTTTCATTTTCATAAATGAAAAGAAAAATCAATGCAAGAGGGATAAGGGTTAGGCCCCCCCATTGCCTGATTTTGTTGTTGTGATTTTGAACGCTGTTGTGCGCTGGAGGTAATCGCATTTTTGGACTTGCAACCATGATTCACCTGCAAAGAAGAAGAGAGGGGTCAGTTTGGATGAACTGAGCAATGGAGAAAGCTAACTCTTATTCTATTGTGCTGATCTCTATTCATTAACAAAAACGCAAGACATCAATACAGAAAAGCACATTCTGGAGAAGTCAGAAAAGGGAGAAGGTGTTTTGATTAATGTTGTTTGCTTCATGTTCAGGTGCAGGTATGAAGACCTAATAGGTTGTCGAAGGGACATGCAGTCACTACGCGCATGAAACCTTCCAACTGAAGTTGTGTAGAGGCGAAGAACTGAAGACTAATTAAGGAGGTTGTAGAGGGGGCATACATATGTTATAAGTATGGGACCTTCCGACTGAATTAATGATGCTGTAGAAGACCGGTTGTTGAAGGGACATGACATTCTGTCATGAAACCTTTTAGCCTCTAATCGACCATTCAATGTTTTAAAAGGTTTTTTTTTCGTTTCAAAAAGGGTTTTTTAGAGATGCAGCAAAGGATTGTATTGCTGCAACAGTGATGCAAAAGTTTCTATGAAGAGGTCAGCAGTCAGATGAATCTATTTATCATCATAAAGGCAGTGCTACAGGGTCTTATGTTTTATCAAAAATATAGACCCAATGGGTAAACAAAGAATGTAACCATTATCAATCACCAGAAGTATGTCATTTATAGTTATACTTTCTGTTGCATAAACAATCATCAGAATTTCTGGAAAGGACAAACATGTTTCACTATGACATCAAACACAATGATAAGCAGAGCGCATGATCACAGATATCATTTTAGGAAAGAGAAATACAATAACGTATCAAATCAGGTTACCTGCTGAAATATCACGGATACTTTCTATGTTGTACAATAGAAAAATGGAAATGATACATATCTTTCATGCAGTTCATAATGGAAAAGTGTTGATACACTTATATCTATACAAGATGCATAACAAATGAATAATAAATACGAGGTTGGGGAGCTTGAGGAGGCAAAAAAGAATCTGAAGGAAGCTAGAGAAGAGAGTCTTTCTCAGAGATCTTGATTGAATTGTGTAAGAGAGGAATCGTAACAGGTAAGGAAAGGAGCTTGTTGAAAAGAGGTCGAGGCAATGAGGGAAGAAGTTAAAAAGGAAAAGTATGAATCTCATTAGCAAAGACAACAGTTGCAGTCATGGAGAGTAAGTATAAGTTTTACATCAGCAAATGTTTAAACAAAGTTTCCAGCAAGACAAGGAAAGCTTACAAAGTCAATACACAGTTGTCTCTGTGTGTCAGGAATATTTGAAATGTTCTAATCAACGTGCTAATCTATACAACAATAATAATGCTGTGGAAATTCCTACATCTTTTATTACAAAATAACAGAGGGTTTTCAGATATGATTAGCTGCCTTCAAACAGATTAGAGTCTCTTTTGCAACAAGAAATGGCCGCAGTCAGAAGAGTTTTATCTTAGGAATGGTTTGAAGTTTTTCAAGCCATAAAGGCATGGCAAGGATTTATGTTTTAAAGAATCCTGAAACAACATTAGAACATCTTTCTGAGTCTACTCATTTCATAAAATGCATAGAAAGTAAAATACAATGACAGTTTCAAAATAGCAGATCTGGAAGAGCACAAACCCTCGTTTATGCTAGATGAAACTTCAAACAAGCAGCATACCACTTACCAGCAAAAATGAAGGTATTTGAAGAAGTGGAAACTCAAATTTCGAAAACCCATCCTTGTTTTTAAGAAGCCAAGAACTGTGGTAGAGAGCAGCAGGTTCTTCACTTTGAAGCACAAAGTACCAGACCCTCATGTCAAAGAAATGTAGGCAGAGCAGTGAAGAAAAGCGTGCCTTCAACAGTGGGAAGGAAAATAGCCTGAGCTTGCAAACAGGGAGCATGGCTGCGCTTAAGACAGAGTTACAGTAGCAGACAAAGATTTCTCTCAGCTCCAAAACCCTCCATGGCGGCCAGCAGAGATAACAGTAAACATAATAGAGAAGATGACTAGCAAAGTGCAGCCATGGCGGCATAGGAGCAGCAGGAAACAACATTTTTTTTCCCTCCAAACCCTATCACAGTGGTTGTAGCAGAACAAACAGTCTCAAAGTGCAAAGAAGTCCTACGTCTCTCATGATGGCGAGTTGGGGCAGATACAATAGCATACTCCATGCTGGCGATTTCCTATCAGACCAGCAGCTAAAACAAAACTTCGAACCCTCATCCTTCTTGGCGGCAGACAAAAAACTCCCAAAATGCAAAGTGTTGAATGATTTTGTTTTAGGGTTAGTTCTTTACTTCATCCGATGGATTTCAAACTTGTTTTAAAACAAGTTGATTTTCATAAGAAGTAAGGATTTTATCCTTTTTATTTTTGTCTAGCTTTGCACTCGAACCATATTATGGTTGTGTTAGACTTTAGTTTTTCTTTTACATAAGGTGCATTATACTATATGTATAATTTATAAATAAACTATAAATGATGTTTATTAAATATAAATTATACATATAGTATAATGTATGTTATATAAAATAGTTTTAGTTTATTTATTTAGTCTATTCATTATATTAAGCATATATTATAAATATTAATTTCGTTTTAATATCAAAAATATTAAGTAAGACTTCTACTAGTGTTACTTAATATATTAAATATTAAAGTAAGAATAGTATTATAATATACGATTAATATAATGAGTTTACTTTATAAATTACAAATAGTATCAAGTAATATATTTATTTATTAAATAATAGATTATAGTAGAAGATAGCTAATTTTAAAATAGATCAAGTTATCCATTTTTTAATTAAATATATTGTATATTATAATTACTATTTAATAAACAAATATATTTTTAGGGTCTTTATTTATTTAATTAACTAGATATTATCAATTATATTTAATATATTCAATATTTTAAAGAATATTATACGATTCATTTTAAAATATCAAATATACTAAATATAATCGATTAATAATTAGATAATTAAATAAATAAAGGTTTTTTTTAAAGAGTATCGCACATCTTCATTGTTAATAATAATAATATTTGTCACAGTTATAAGGCAATATTATTAATTATTCTAAGGTGCAATAGGAAGTTTTTTCTAGAGTCAAGCCTTAGGTGGAGTGGCACTTTGTGAGAGTCACTATCAGTTGGTCACTTGTCATCTCATACTTGTTTCTTGGGAGTTCTTCTGTTCGCTATCAGTTGTTCATGGGGCAGTTGAGGACCTGTTTACAGCATTTTGAGGTCTTTTTGGAGTTACTTAGGAGTTGTTCTTCTTATTGTAAGGAAGCATCTTTGTAGCAGATCCATTGAGTTATACAGAGTTTTGATACCTTCTCAGCTATTTTTCCTGTGTTATGTTTGATTGTGAGTATTGATTCCATCATCGTGTTTATGACCTTTGTGGATTAGTTTTCCTTCAAATCTTAATGCAAAAAGTGATGTCTCATAGCGCAGATTTGTGATTGTGTTTACCTTGTTTTCAAGTTATTAAGTTGTGAAAACGTTCTAGTTTTCCTCTTTGTTGCTGATAACAAAAAACCTGTCATAGAGTTATTTTTGCAGAGTTCGTCTAGCTGAATATTGTGTTTGAAATCATCTGTATTAGCCTCTTAGGTTTTGCTGCAGCATTGATTTTGGTGAATCACCTCAGTAGTTTAGTTTTGTTTCAAAGCATATCCTTCTACCCCTTTTCCTCAAGAAAAAGTTTAGGTGATCACAAGGAGGTAGCCGACCTATGATCCGGAGACTCGTCCCCATTCACCACAGTGGGAACGTTTCCATGTTTCAACAGGATTGCAAGGTTTCACACTCTGCATCACGGGTGCAATCCTCAGTGACAACAGATGGTTTAAGTCATCTTGTCGGATCCACCTTGTTTGCATTCAAGGGCCGTACGACCTTCTCCACCACACTTGAAACAAGTGTCCTTAAACACACTTTTATTATATCTTCGGTAGACCTCGTTCCTATAGCCACTGGTGCAAGACTAACTTTCACGAGTCTTCTCCTCCGTCTTCCGTTTATCATAGTCGCGAACCGATCTACCACCTCTGCCTCTCTGGAATCTTCGAGTTCTGCCTCTTTTTTTTTGTTCTTGTCTTCTCCTTAACTTGTCTTCATCCTTTAGGGCATACTGGTAAGCATCTTCCACATTCCTAATCTTGATCATACTAAGCTCCTCTTGTATTGACATCCTCAAACCGTTCATGTATCTTGCAACTCTCTCTACTTCATCTTCCTTGAAACCAGATTTGATATCCAACTTTTTAAACTCCTCGGTGTAATATTTCACATTCATGTCCTTTTGTCTCAAATTTTGCAATCTTCTGCATTCCTACCTCCACCTCTAGCATTTCTCCTAGCCATTTGTGCAATCTTAGTAGCTGTAGGTCGGATCCTTTCAACTGTCACCCGACAAGCAAACCCTAAATTGCAAAACCCTTAGTCAACCTTGCTCCGATACCACTTGGTTTAGTCAAGGATGGAGAAACATCAAGGAGATCAATCCGATCCTTGCAGCCAACACACAACTGAAAACTACAAGAACAACAAGCCAAGATGGGTTGAAATGAGAGATCAACCTTTTATTATTTTTAGAAAATCATTTACAACAGATCTGTAACATGCGGATGTCACATGCCATGCATACATGCCTGATTAAGATCATAATTTTCACAAACCCTAGGCACCTATAGCCAAATAATCTAATGAGAATCAACTGCCCCTTAGGAACAATTCCATTAGATTATAAATCAATCGCAACATTAGGTCGGCCATGAAAAGATTTCATTTCCCAATGATTGAGAAAACATGTTACAACAATTAGGTCTGGACCAAAATCAATTGGAACAACCTCCAATGAAAACAATAAGAGATGTGATCATACAAATAAGTCGGCCTCAAACATATTACTGAGTTGGCAAGATCGCGCTCGACAAATCCAATCGGCAGATTGCTAAAATTATTGGAAACCCAACCATTGATCGGTAACATGAAGAACAATATAGAACTGCAAAGAATCTGCAACAACTCACACGCAATCATTCCGAATGAGGTGCGATCATAGGATAAGCTCCAACATAATGCTAAGAACAAACAAAAGCGACCGCAACTCAGAAAGATAACTGTAGACTTACCGCCACCAGAACCACTAGACTGATCAACAGGAAAACAAATGTTTTTGGTTTATGCAAGATTGTAAAGATCCCAAGATGCTAGTCTTTGAAGATGAGGGGAACTATGGCTGGGACTTGTCATATATAACATTTACTGAATAGTATTATGCTAGAAATAGAATTGTTCCCTGAAAGTCGTGATACTCTAAATGTCGGACAATTTAGTTGAGAGGAGCTTGAAGCTATGAATAACTACCAGAAATAGAGGTTTTTGTGAAGTACTTGCTAAAAATGGCAACTCCTAAAAATGACAACTCCACCAAATTCCCCATCTGACCAATCAGTGTCAAAATTGAGACTTACTAATAATAGAATTTTACTAAAAATATTAAGCTAGCATCTTACTAAAAATAGCTACATTACCCGAGGACGCGTTTCTGGCCCTCAGCATGAGGTTTCGAAAACGGGGATGGTTTCAGGGACGGCCGGGGATGTTTCCAAGCCATCCCCACCCAGGTAGGAAAACTGGAAACCCGTCCCGGAAACTTCGGAAATGGTCAACGTGTTTCTAGTGCCCGTTGACCGTCTCGGGGACTGTTTTGCCAATCCCCGTCCGTCCCGCGGACTGCTTGGGGATTCTGGAAAGTCAAAGCAAAATAAATTTAAAAAAACATATTTATGCCCATTCGCGGGCCCCATGCGCATTGAAGTTTAATAACAATTATAAAATATTGAAATAACACTAACATAAGGTATAATTATAACATATCATATGTTATAACTTATAAGTTACAAGTTATAACTTATTAAATATTTTATTTTGTTTGTTTCATTTGTGTAAAGCCGACGAAAGGGTTTGGAGTCCACACACAACACGCACAGCAGCAGGTCACGCACAACAAGCACAACTATGATGAATGTAACAATGTTATGAATTCAAATTCATGAATATATTTGAGAAATCAGATTTCTGATTTTCTATATAAATTATAAAATAAATTCAGATATATATATATATATATATATATATATAGCTAGCCGTCCCTTGATCCGGCAAAAATAAAAATGTCCCGGAAACCCGTTTCCCCGTTCCCCCATCCCAGAAACTCGGGGTAACATAGAAAAATAGTAAGATTGGGACAAGATGTAATAAATAACCTGAGAAAGTGTCGTTCATCTCCAATAAACCGTCTAAACTTAAGTTGATCATGCTGATTGAGTCACTCGATTCTTTACGGAAAGTGGGATTCCGAGAAGTGGTGTAGAACCCACAAGTAGCGAGTTAACCAAAGACATTTGTGCCTAATAGGTGACCTTCCTAGCTAGATGTTGCACTACTGGTTCTAGTGACTGACGTGTACTATTTGTTTCATAGTACCGAATTGGCGAAGGGTTTTGGTAAATACTAGTACATACCTCATGTAGTCAATGTTACCACCAATCTTGTCCCATGGACCTCCTGGTCCGTGTCATCGGATAATACATACCTCTTTGCTGATAAGTCTCGAAGAAGACAATATTTTACCAATCCTAGTGTTTGTCTTAGATCAAACAAGGTTATGAGTTCAAAGGTTCATTCTAACTCAAGTTTCAAGTTCTCACAACATTCAAATATGACTGAAAGGAATAACACAAAAGGGAGACCAATCAAACAAACCTTAGCTGAAAACGAAAGCATTGTGTTTTAATGCTTAGACTCTGTCCTAACAGAATTGTTCTCAGATTAGAACTAGAACTAGTAAAAGAAACCAAATTACTTAATATGTTTAATAAATGAACAACTTTCCTTACCTTGAACCATGGAATAACATAGATCTAAATCATTATATCTTTGCCAATTCAGTTTAGGACATGGAAATATTAAATATATTATAATTCCTGTTAAAATAGGCCTAAACCAAACAAGGAACATTACAAACGGTATCAGAGCTTTGATCTTACCATGCTGCAGGGTAAAGATAAAATGATTGTATAGTTTTTTCATTCTCAGAAAACTGATAACATCAGATTTTTTGAAGAATTTATATGGTGCTAGAGAAACCAATGCCCAATATATTACATTTTCTTTCAGATCTTAGATAGATGCATAGACAATAACATCTTAACTGACGGTGACTAGTATATCCACCTTACTCAATGCTACCAAGCTTATCTGATTAAATTGTCTTGGGGACATGATGCTAACTGAGTTGATAAATACTTTCATTTTTAATGCCACATGCTTCAATTCTAAGAAACTATTATTTATAGAATGATACAAAAGTTTGGCATTAATACAGTTCCCTCATTTTGAACTACCTATTTTAGTCTTTTACTCATTGTCCACCATGTGCTTAGTTCTAAGTGTGCAAAAATCTCTTAAAGGTTTTAATATACTTTTGACATTACAAATGCTACTTTTTCATGCTTGATTTAGATGTCCCTTGATTTCGAAGAACTCTTTAAAAAATTGCTCATTTCAAGATATTAATAAATTTTAACATTGTTTCCAAATATAAAATCTGGTTATCTTTTGTTGTTCCGATATTGAATAGGGAAAACACGAAACCATGTTGATAATGTCATGCATATAGAACACGTGATAGTTTTGATGGTAAGAGATGGATATTTTCGTTAACGAGAAGCCGAGTGTCAACTATTGCATGTGGGCAAATTTTAAGTGAACTTAGTACTAGTAACGAAGTGGGCAAAACAAATCAAATGATAATATGCAGTTTGAGCAACAAGCAGATATAGATGCACTTTACAGGATTCGCTATGCTCTATAAGATTCCATGCTAGGTTAATTTGACTTATGTCATTTTTAGTACCTCTTGATTTGCCATAATTAAATGTGTGGAAAATAATTAAGTCATCATACAATCCCAATGCTTATTCTTGAGGAACATGTTCCTGAAACACATGCATATATGATTAGGCT
>MU223105.1:2172030-2196499 GCA_018584345.1 Thuja plicata
AATTAAGTCATCATACAATCCCAATGCTTATTCTTGAGGAACATGTTCCTGAAACACATGCATATATGATTAGGCTTAAACTTGTATTTTATCTTCATAAGAATGCCACCATAGTCACTGTCCAATACGGTTAAAGAAAACGTAAAACAAAGTAATGCCTACTTCTTGAAATGATCGGAAGAGAGTTCTCGGCACATCTGTATGTTCTTTAACTCCTCTTTCCGCTGAAAATTGGAAGTTATGAATGCTATCAGACTTTTTGTGTTCAAGATTATTTTAATCGATGAGTTTCAAAAATACTTTATTGGCCAAATTGGTACCATGGTAACTATCTTTCACTTCATTTTTACTTTTCAGGTTGATATTTCTTTAAAACTAGGTTACTATTTATCGATTTATGTTGTGTAATTTAGAATATATGGAGAAAGAAGTTCTTTGTGAGTTGATCGTACAATTTTGTGTCACATCATGCAAAATGAATGTGAAAAAAGGTTGGTATGAACATTGCATATGCTGTAGAACTTGGCACGAGCTGTCTGAATTTGCAACACTTGTAGCCCCAATACTTGACTTTTAATTAAGTGAGAAAGACAACGACGAGTAGTTCTATATGGTTTGTCCTTGCATGTTATATAGGGTTTTTTTTAGCTTTATAGTGCTTTGATTATTATAAAATACAATAGTTATTTGCCTATACATATGACTGTATTTCTCATAAAACTATTTTGATAACCTTCCTTTGGCAGGTTTGTGTGCTGACACTCTTCCTCAATATCCTTTGTCATTGAAGTAATCAAACATCCAACAACTCTGGCTATATTTTTTTATTTTGGCTTGGTTTGAATTACCATCTTCCATATGATTTTTTTTTCAATAGAAACTATGATCGTTAGTAAATCCTTTATTTGACCCGAGTAAATGATTTGAGGATTCTGTGGTTATGTTGCGCCTGAGGCTTCAGTTGTTGTTTGGTTCTTTTATCTGGTTTTAGTGTTTCTCACGGATTTCCTGGTTTATTTCAAGGGTGGTTTTGTTGTCCTTATTCAAGACTTTGACTGCATGGGGATTGTTGGTACCTGTAGCTCTGATTTCTCTGCTATTTCTCATTATGTTAGGGATTAAGAACGGTGATAGGATCTTGTGTCTTTGTGAAGTGAAGGTTATGGTAGCCTATTCAAAACACACTGCTCCAGTTATCTTATTGTTTAGTTTCTTTGAGCTGCATGAGGTATGACCTGTCGTGGGGTGTGCTTGTGTTGTCTGGCTTGCTGTTTTGGGACTTTGGCTGTAATTGTTGGAGACCACCGTGTTTAGTGGGATTTCCGAAGAGGGTGCTAGTTGATCTCGAGACTCGTAGTTTTAATAAGTTTGTTCTTTCTTGTCTTATTGTTTCGGAGACTTCTCCTAATTGCCAAGTTCAGCTTCGATGGAGTTGCTGCTACCCTTATCGCAGATTTCATTTCTATTTCTCCTATTAAGGTGGTGTAAGGGCACCTTCTTGTTCTAGTAAATTTTGAGCCTTTCCGCTCAGTGTAATTAAGTCCAACAGTTTGCTTGCAGATTAGATCACTGATGGCTTTAATGTTTCAATGCAGATGTAATGTTATTGTTGTGGATAACTTTCAGACTTTCCTGTGAAATTAAGAACAGG
Source organism: Thuja plicata (assembly GCA_018584345.1). NCBI lineage: Eukaryota > Viridiplantae > Streptophyta > Pinopsida > Cupressales > Cupressaceae > Thuja > Thuja plicata. The sequence continues at coordinate 2,173,682 of MU223105.1, forward strand.
ACAGAGCAGAGTATGCACACAACAATAGTAGCAATGTAACACAAGTAAAGTTTGTTCCTGAATTTTCAGATTTATACCAAACAATCACCAAAATCAGAACAGACTTTATAAACTTAACTACAGCAGTACATGCAGTATTAAAATATGATTTCCTTGGTTTTAGATGTGTCCTGTGGTCTTCATTTCTAGCCTGCACTCTTGTATTATTCATCAGCAATGAGTCAGTACCTCCAACAATTAACCAGACGTCAATACTATCTGCTGCAGCAATGATATTTACCAGACTACGCTCCCTTCTCTCAGGTTGCCACAGTGAATTTCCAGTCTGTTCACTTTTCGCGAAACTGATTCTCTGCTATGTATGTCTTTCCTAGCAATGATTATGCACTTGTATGGTACCCAAATGCTGTCACAGATTGAATAATGTTTACTCCTTCAATGGTGATGCCAGTTCGTCCTCCTCATGCAGATGTAAACTTTCCATAATGACCACACATAGGTTTGCTAATTGGTACGGCCAACAACGCTTGACAAAGGTACGACCTACTTTGGAAGTGAACAACAATGAAAATTTCTCACAATTCCTCTTATTTCATTCCAGCTCTCCTGTCACTGAAAATATGCTATTCGAACCCTCTAGACTGGAAACTCGAAACAAGATTAAAGCAATCAAAAAACCCTCACCATGAAAAAACAATTTCCAGAATTCACCTTGAAGCTCAAGATGTGAATCTTAGGACCGTATCTTTCAACGACATCAAGATTGATAGCCTATAAGGTTTGTGTCCTCCAAGCCCTAGAGCATTTTTCCACAATATTGCCATAGTCACAAATATCCAAGTATGTCAGACATGTGAGCTATCACCTTTTTTAAACTCTTTCTCAGATAGTTCCTCCCTTTCATTTCGCCAATGTGGGATAAATTACTTTTCATTAAAATAATACTTGCCACTTGATGCACTTAAAGTACTTTTATATAATAAAGTGAATTTTTAATAAAATGTATTCTAATGAGAATTGACGTGATAGCTCGTTGGAAAGGTCTCGACGAGACGCATCAAGTCCCATACTGGGATGCCAAAAATAGTGACTACGATTTACTTACTTTCAATTGTAAGTATGGGGAAACTCTGTTGAATCAACTCCGACTGGTCTGAAAATGAAATTGCCTATGTAAAATCTCTCTCTGATCCTTGCAAAGTCTTGGCTAGCCCTTGGGACCATGAAGAAAAATGACTAACGACATGTCATGTTAGGACTGGCTAGACAGGGGACATTACAATTTTCCCCCTGAAATTGTTATTCTCAAGCAATCTTAGGTTTGGATTTTGCAAGATGTCCCCATTCTCCGACGTAGCATCCTCACTCGACAGATTCTTCCACTGCACCAGGTATTCTCCGATATTCGTTCAAAGTGTACACTCTTTGGTATCCAAGATAGCCTCAAGAACAAACACCAACTTTCCCTCGTCATCGAGAGGAGGCAACTCTGCTGAAGCCAACACATTGTGTTGCAGTGCCATTTTGAGGCATGACGCATGAAATACGTTATGTATCTTGTTGTCCACTAGCAACTCTAACGTATAGGCCACTTCCCCAACCCTCTTGATCACTCTGAAATCCCTATAGTATCTTGGCCTCAACCTTTTTGCAGCACTTATTTTAAGAGAGGGCAACCTGTATGGCTGCAACATGAGGTGAACCATATCATCTACCTCAAATGATCGCTCTACTCTATGATGCATAGTGTTTCTGTTGGTTCTTTATCTTATGTATATTTTCCTTCAAACATCTTATGATATCTTGATTCTCTTGCAACATATCTCGGGCGCTGGGCACCCTATAGTCGATGAACAATAGATCTAGAAAACTTGGAGCCTCATGACTGTAGAGAGCCATGAATGGTTCCATTTGAATAGACATGTGGCAACTTGTCTTGTAGCAGTATTCATCAAGGTGCGACCACTTCACCCAAGTTGTCTTTTGCCCTGCTAAATTACAAAGATATCCCTGAATCCATTTTTTAACTATTTCTGTCTGACTGTCAATTTGAGGGTGGTAGGTAGTGCTAGGGGGTAAGCCTTGTCCCACACAACCGCAAAAGCTCCAGCCAGAAAGAACTCATGAACCTTCTATCCTGATCAGTGACAATGGCGGTCGGAATCTATGCAACCTGAATATCTCGTTTAAGAATAACTCTGCTACCTGTATTGCAGTATATGTGGATGCAATGGCAAAGAAGTCTGAAAACTTATTTATTCGATCCACCACCATATAAATGCAGTTTTGGATCTTACGTAGGATCAGGATAAAAATCGATTGATACACTGTCCCACTTCTTTTTCGGAATGGGTAGGGGTTGCAACAAACCACTTGGGAACGAGTGCTCATGTTTTTTTTGCTGGCATACCAGGGCAGTCTCACATACTCTAGCTCATCTGTTTTGAGCCTCTTCCATGTGAAGCACTCTCTCACTTGTCTGTAAGTACTTGCTAAAAATGACAACTACTATAAATGGTAAGTCCACCAAATCCTCCATCTAACCAATGGGTACGAAAATTGAGACTTGTAAATGTAACCAATTGGTGCGAAAACTGAGCCTTACTAATAATAGAAACAACGTAGGTAGATATTAGTGAAAGCATGGTGTTCCCATCTTGGATGGTGTCTACCACCTGCTATTGATAGATAATTACTTCGTTGCCTTCACCATTAAAGAGCTTGGCATAGAAGACATGAAGGAGTTATGGAGCATGGGAGCATAGGTCTCAGCATCTTCCCCTATGTTTATAGATGTTCATACCTGGTTCTAAAACTCTCGTATTTTTGCTCGAGTTTAGAGGACATTGGCAAAGAATATGGATTCAAATCTGCCATTTGATTTTTGATCTATGTTGTGCATAATGTTGGAATCATGGAGCTGCAATATTTGCTGATTTCGAGCCTGAATTATCTAGTGGGATAATTATGTCTAGCTCTTATTTTAGAAGTTCCATGGATAAGTCACTTTCTTAAGAATAGATTTTAACCATTGAATATTAGGGATCTCATGTAAATTTTGCATAGTCTATTATAATCAATGTTATATGTCATGATAGTTTTTTATTTCAAAGTTGTTATAATATTATTAATTTACTTTCCTAATATGATTATTGGCTTTTATTTTTTTTAAAGAAATAATGCAAATAAAGGATGGGACTTTTTAACTTCATTGGACATTATCATTATGTTTTATTTAGATTGCGTAGCATAAAGATGTAACATGATTAAGATTGTTATTATGGAAGGGCATATCAACATACTATAGAAAGTATTAACATAGTGATGTCTAGGATGAAGTTTGTTAGTGGCTAGGGTTCTGAATGGATAACCTATCTATTGAGCTGTTCTGTGATGGAAATGAAGGTCTTTGCCTTCTTTGGAGATTATCATTATGTTTATTTAGATTGCGTAGCATAAAGATGTAACGTGATTAAGATTGTTATTATGGAAGGTCATATCAACATGCTATAGAAAGTATTAACACAATGATGTCTAGGATGAAGTTTGTTAGTGGCTAGGGTTCTTAATGGATAACCTATCTATTGAGTTGTTGTCTGATGGAAATAAAGGTCACCACTGATCATAATGGTGCATAATGCTTTTACTTGGTTACGGGTTGGCTAGGACCTCATAGGTCTCATGATGCCATGTGGAAGGGAGGAGAGCATTCCTTTTGTTATTATTTTTCCAATGGAATACATCTAATGATAATCATACATCTATTTAGGAAATTTATTTTTGATTGACACTTTATTGTATTTGGTTAGGAAGCTCATTAAGTAATTAAAGAGAAAACTGGTTTTAATGAGAATGTAACTTTTTCAGAGCTATCTAATGCTTATCTTGAAAAGACCTTGGTAACTTGTCCTTAAATAAATAAGATAAGATTGGTTTTCTCTTTTTTCATGTCTCATACACTCCTTTCCCCATTACAATTCTAAGGTGAGTGCTCCCTTATTTTTTTTATCTAATATATTAATGAGGGAATTATCTTTATGTTCATGTATCTAACTACTAATGGATCATATATTATACATCTAGTTTTGCAGCCTTGTATGCAGTTACAAGAGCACAACATAGAAGAATGAGATAGAAACTCTGGTATGTAAGTGCATGACACATTTGTTGTTTGAATGTTGTAATCAACCTTATTGATCAAGGTAGATGTATTGTCTTCATAGATTTTAGTTAAATGATACCACGAATAGAACCTCACTATGTTTCTTTAATTAATGTAGTATGTCACTGTTTGTTTTTAAAAAAATGCATATTAGTTCTGTTTTGATTCGACTAAATATGTTGTGAGAAGTCCAATTTTATGTTTCACGCAGTACTGGGATCTCTGGGTATTCTTGTTGCTTATGTTGTTATTGTGAAACATTAACTAATTGCTAGTGGTTACTAAATTTACTTTATGTATACTTCCTTTTTGTGGTTATATGCAATTATGTTGTGATAACATGTTCAAAGATATAACATTGACTATGTTTAAGAGAATTTTGACTGCATGTGTATTTAAATGTATTATATTAAGGTTATTGGATAATAATCCTTAGAAATGAAAACAATTAATTGTTCCTTCTTTTACTCTATGTTTAATAAATCAAATGAGGCTAGTTAATGGGACACTATAATATCATTGATTGTAGATATAACTTGTGGGATTAGAGAAATTTACACAAGGGACCTAAAACCCAAAGTCCATATGTGATTCTGGACCTAGAAGTAAAAGGTAAAAGTGGTAACTACATTTAGAAGCTTTCATAGATGACTAAATAAATATATTATGAGTCATGTGCAATTACTAATGGTATGTTCGGAACAATCTCTCCCTTTTATTGTTATTGAGGGGAAAATCTTCATCTTGGACTTGGTAAGTGTTAAAATATGTGTTTTTGGGCAAAATGTGAAATGTACGGTAAATGCATATAGATGATTTACTATTTTAGAAAGGAATGATACTTTGGGCGTCTACAAGACCTTGATTATGTGAAATTGGGTTTCCTTATGACGACTAGTTATAACTGTCTTATATTATCACAGTTTTTCATCTTGATGGTAGATGCTATTATCCCATGACATGAGAAGTATGATTAAATGCGGATAGTACATGATTTCAATTATACCCCCTTGTGTATGTGGAAGAACCTGTATCAGTATTTATGTTGGTTGTTGTGTGAAACCCATAATTGCTTGGTGTGCCATGGAAGTTATGTATGTTTATGAGTATGGAAGGACCATACCATTTATGTGTTGTATGCTTGATTATTACGCTATTGGGCGCCAACTTATGGGTTGTACATAATTAAAGGGATAGTAGAGGTTTCCAATCTCTCGGGCAGAATGAATGGTGTATGAATAATGGTGGCACGAAGTAACCTTAGCTTCGACTACTCGAGCGGTGAGGTAATCAATACCTTTCCCTATAACTTAATATGTAAAGGGGTAGTATGTTACTATCATTACAATTTCTTGGGTAGAAAGGATGATGTACGTGTAATGGCGACGCAAAGTGACCTCAACTTCCACTATTAAGGGAGGAGGTAATTTAATACTTTCCCTTTTGATGGACCCAAATCTGTGGTTCATAAGCATAGCCCAACCCCCATAGTTCTTGAGTATGATACCCATGTACTTGATTTGAGGTTTTATAGACATATATTTGGTTTATGGATATACACATTTCTATGCGGTCTAGCAAGTGGAGGGAGATCTTTGTCAATACTATGATGGATACTGTATCCGCACATACTCCAGCATGATGCAATGGGTATGATGCCACACCCACTGTTGTTTTGACATACTGTGGGTAGTGATGCCGTGTTGCTGATGGTAGCAAGTCGAGTTTGAGGACACGATGCCACGTACATAGTTACATGAATCCGCAGTATATATACGTCTATAACGTTTCCTACTTATTGTAGAGCGATTTGAAGGCGCTTGCATGCTTGTAGAGGGGTACCTATTGATGCTTGGTTGTTTAGATGTGGTAGGTATATGGGTGGACCTTAGCCATGTATACCTCTAGCTACGGTGATGATCTATGAGAGATATCACTTTGCGTGTTGTCTCCTGCGCGTACCTTTACCGCGAGGAACACTGGCATGCGACATATGACCAATGTGTGCCTTCTTCGCTTGGTGTATAGTCATGCCACGTGTGTTAATGTGTTCATTCTGTGCCACTTGATGGGGGGTGTTTCCGAAGTGAGCACCCAATGCCATGTGGATAGTGGGGCGCTAGGTCACCACATGATGGGCTATTGTAATAGCCAGACGTTGTTCCCTCATTCGTCGTGAGGTGGCTTTATATAGTCACACAGTGATGTGCTGTGTAATTTCATGATTATTTTTGTTGTCTTCCGTGGGTCAACAACTTGTTTATCTGTGCTTGTGATGTGTTAGGTCTTTGAAATTTTTTCCAAATAAATGAGTCCTTTGTCTGCATATTTCAAATTAAGGTCATATGTAAATTTCTGAAACTCTTGCTTTTAATCTTCAAGTGTAAATCCTTTTTTAAACCCTAAGCATCAGAGCAGTTTCTATTTTTACATTACCTTTTTGTCACTTAAGTTATGTGTCCACCATGTGTTCTTTTTAAACGGGGCTGTGTTCAATTTATCCTAAGTCTTTAGCACTTTAATAATCCCTAAGTTTGAAAGCTTGCAAGTCTTTTATTTAAGATGATGTGTTGTGCACTTTTGTTTTGATCCAACGGTTCACTTAATCGCTTATGATCAAGATGCACACAATCTAAGATATAAGTCATTTAGCGGTGACGTCACATGTCTTGGCGGACACGAGATTTGTGAAAAGTTGTATGATAAATCACAGTCAGGTTCCCTTTAATCCAACGGTGGAGTTAATGACTTCATCCAAAGATGCGCAAGATCTATCTTTCAAGCCATTAAGCCGTGCTTACGCGTGCCCTGGAGATGACGTGGGTTTCACTAAGATGAAGGTGACCGCAGATTAAAGTACTGACATTTCTAAAAAGATCCAACAGCTAACTTGATAGCTTAATATTAAGATGCACGTAATCTAGCATACAAGCCATTATATCGTTATACTATGTCCAGTGGGCCCGATTGAGGTCGTAAGAAAGGAGTTAAAGGTTTACCATTTAAAGGTTGATCCAACGGTTGACTTAAACATTGGGTGATAAGGTTAAATGGTTAAACTTAAGCCATTAAATGGTGTTGAGGCGTGGCTTCTTTGATAAAGTTGTATCCGTAATTAGTAAAGTCTGGGGTAAAGTAACTGGTGGTCAAGCTAGAAAAAATCGGATGGCTAACTTAAAGACTTATGGTGGAGATGCACGAGATCTAATGCTTAAGCAATCAAGTCGTGCTGACGAGTGTCTAAGATGAATAGTGGTTTTCGTAAAGTGATCAGAGCCACGATAGATGGGATGCTGTTAAGATCTACAGTTGAGACTTAAAATTTTAAGAATGGTTTCAATGAACTGTTGAGCTGTGAATGTCCAAACAAGATGAATTGATTACAGAGCATGTGGCCACCTCAGATAAAATTCAATGCGAGAGATTGATTTGATTGAGCATATAATTCATTACTTGAGTTTGAAGTTGCCATAACCATTGAAGTGATTGAAGTGAAACTGAAAGTTGCAGTAATCTTGCACTCTGTGTTACAAATTGCAGAACGGGTAAGTTTTCTATTGTCATACTTTTGAAACATTAAAATTCATACTTGTAGTAGGGTTTCAAATTCTGAAGAATAAACAGAGTGTTGATAAAGTCTGATACTGTTACTATAAGAAACCCTAAATTCAGAAATGTCCCTAGAATTGAGTTCATTGGTAAAATTGATTACAAGGACAGGAATGTGCGTGATGTTCTTTTACAACAGTTGAATAGATCCACCAATGACTACTAAACTCAAACAAATTTTGCCTGTAAGTCCTCATTTTAGAGTCGGGGAGGGTTTATATGATCTGGGCAGATGGGCTAAGGACGCCAAGGTTAGTATAAATGGTCTTAGTTTGTTCAGAATTGCTTTCAGCCAAAGGAATGCTCCTATCCCAGACTGTAACTTATGATAAGGTGTCTAGGGTTTTGAGAGATACAGATGGGAACATATTAACGAGTGTCACAGCTAATGAGATAAGAAAAGTTTTCAAGTTGAGTGACCTTTTTGTTCAGATGGATGACATTGATTTTGAGCGTTTCAAAGAAGTGTACAAGGCTCAAAGGGAGTACTTTAGAACTGAGCCTTTGAAAGAGTGTTTCAATAAGATAGTGGGTTTAATTTTAGTAGGACCTAACACACCAGAGCCTTTAAAATTAGATTCTTTTAATGGCAAGGCTAGAGGGATGTATAGTGCCCTGTGTCATGTTCTGGGAGAAGATGAGGAGACAACAATGCCCATTCACTTAATGCTTATGATGGTTCAGATTTTGCATCCACATTTGTCTGTTGTTTTTGACTTTACTACTCACATTGTTCATCTGACGCAACAAGGTCTAGTAGGCATAAAAGAGGCTAAGATAGTTAAGCTATTTGGATGGTACTCTATGATGATGCACATGATCTTGTATAATAATGTTGACTATTTTGAGCAAGAAATGGATCTTATCAAATTTCAAGATCATGAAGAGTTGCCAGTTCAGTTATGGAGTACATATTTGTCTTGGGATAGGAAAGAGACCTGTTTTATCAATTATGATAGATATTTTGCCTCTAGGCTCAGAGCACTGTTATGCACAAACAACCCAAGAATTCACATATATGTGTTAAGACTTTTGAGACCAATGGAGTGACTTCATTTTGTACCCTGTTTCAATAGTTATTAGGGTCTATGGTTTCAGAAGAACTCCAAATGTCCTCCCTTATAGGATTCCACTGAAGATAGGTATGGCATAAATCCTTAGACAACTGGGTGGGTTACAAGAGGAAGCATTGATCGGAAAAATGAAAGGTGGCATCTTCCCTACCATCACAAAAGCACGCTAGTTCATTATCACTAAAGGAGGATGGACCCAATTTCACAAATACTTGGAGCCTTATCACTTGGCAACATCAGTGGCAAGATGTGCAGATAATGAGGGATTCATTAGTGAGATGTCTAGAAAAAGAACTAAGTGTTTAGCTCTAGATATTCAGTTTAATTTTCTTGAGGATATAATTAGAAATGAATTTGATTTGATGGAGCAGGAGATCAAGAAGGAAAAGTGGTTAGTATATAAGAAATCATTAGATTTGGTCTACCATTTTTATAAAGCATATGATCCCTTGAAAGAATTTATGCCCTAGGCAAAGAAGGTAGAATCCTTGATGAGTATGTTTGAAGACATTATGCAAGCCTTCAACCAGTAGAAGAAGGTAATGCAAACAGAGCCAGTAAAGGCCAAGGCTATTTTGAGCAGAGCTACACAGGGAAGGGTTGTTCCACTAGGGAAATATGTGGTATACCAACGAAGAGGATATAGCACAATCTTGCCAAGAGTTGAAAATACCTTTGAAACAAAAGGGAAAATGCCATTAGACTTCAGTACCAAATCATTGCCATCTCCAAAAAGGCAAGGGGTGGAAGGAAGAGATCAACAACAAGATAATATTTATTCCCCTTCCCAATCTCCCCTGCACATGGATGAACAGGCCATTGCTGAGCAATTAGTGCAAATGGGAAATACAGGACATTTTTGTTACAGCTCATGAATTGCAAGGAGTGCCAGAGGCACCCAAACATGCTGAAATGGACTTAACAATAGCTGAGTTTGCTGGGAAGGAGTTGGATCTTATCACTAGGCAAGCTAGTGATGAATTCTTGTCAGATGATCAATTTGTTAAAGCAAGAGCTTTTATTCAATTCCTTTGGAGAATTCACATTAATGAATTTAGAGAGAAATGTTAGAAATTGCAAAATGATTAACCTGATAGAGATAAAGATGATATTGAAAAGGAAATAAAGCAGGAGATGGTAGCTAAGCTTGACAAAATCACTCCTGAAGAAGGCAGAGAATTGGTAAAGAAAGAAGGATTTCTCATTCTACCACAGTGGGATCTTGCTGATGCTATTGTCTTTGATGCTGTTAGAAAAGAGACCAAACCAATGCACACTCGTGGAGTGTCTACTGGTGTCAAATTTAGTGAAGACCATGCAACACTGGTAATGTGGTCTATAAAGAAGAAAGACAATAAGAGAACTGGTGGAGATGATCATGTCGAACGTGCAGGTAGCCTCATGGTAAGAAGAGTATCAGACACCTCAGGGATAGAAGCAACTAGCCTTACTCTGGAATTAGAAAAATTTGGCATGAAAGTCGCTGAGAAACAAGAAGAAGAAATAGAAACCCCGAGGGAAAAATGTGAGATAGTCATTAAGGCCTATAATGATGAGGTGATAAAGTCTATTGAGAAGGATAAAAAGATTGCTATCGTTGAAGGTAAACAAACAACACAGTTTGTTCTTCAGAAAATGATTACACAGGATCCTCACCAGCCCCCATCATCAAGCCCAACTATAACGTATCCCCCTTCTCCCATGCAATCAAGTCCCACTACACAAGCAGACTTGGAATTAGAAAGAAAACAATTAATTGCTGAAAAGACCAAATTAGAAGAATCAAGGAAGAAATGGCTTGAAGATTCTGCAACGTGTAAAGAAGCAGAGGCATGTGTACAACAAAGGCATGCTGATAAAATACATGCCACTCCCATGCAATGCACTCAGGATTTAAGTCCTGCTCCCATTTATTTACAGGGGGAGAAGATTGTCAACATCTTGGATGAATTTAATGCAGATAAGGACAAATGGGATCCAATAATGGATAAATGGAAGGGAAAGAGGACACGAGTGAAATTCTTCTATTCTACATCTAAAGAAGAAAGCAATGTTGATATCATATTGACTGGCACTTGTAAATGTCTCAAATTATTGATGGACTTGGACATCAAAAGGAGCATCATTGTGAGAAAGGTAGAAACTTTGAGGAAGGAATATTCGAATGATCTGTATGAGATGTTTCCTAACTTGTTCAAGAAGAATCGTGAAATAAAAAAAGAGCTATTACCGATGAGACAAATGAATGAGGGTTTGACAATAAGGACTACTAGTGTTGTTACTTTGGAAAGCACACTTTTGTTTGTCCAAACTGTTGATATCTTAAGTAAAGCCAAGTCATTCTTTGAATTTTGAAAAGATGAAATTTAGAAAGCCAGTGTCAGTTGGAGTGAACTCAACAACAAAAAGGATGAAGTCATTAACTTCGCTTGGCCAAGTGATGAGGTGTATATGTCATGGAATGACAAATATAATGCACTTGATCAAGGAGAAGGTGGCAATGTGTAAAAGACAACAGGTGGCAGTACTTCGTGGTTAGTAAATAAGACAGACAAAGGTAAAAGATCCTACATCAACAAGATCAAGCACAACAAATTCCAGATGGCGGCTACCGAACAACCTTAAAGCAGTTACAAGTACCCAGACAGTCAGAAGACAAAATATTTGGAAAATATTGTAACAAAAGTGGTTATCACTTCACTTGCTATTTTGTCTTTTTCTTGAGTCGTTTGTTTTGTCCTTATTCCAATTGATCAGTAGCTTGTTGCGATCCTATTCTATAAAAGGATTCCCAAGATCATTGGAAAGGGTTGGAAAATTTGTATTGTAAACATTCTTGCAAGGTTTCAGTTAGGGAAATATAGCATAAAGTTTGTACTAGGTAGGTGTGATAATTAGAAATAAAGTTGAAAGATCTCTTGCAGATTATTAAAGAGGTTATCTCTGAGTACATCTTGTATACTGAAATATGATTCTTTAAACTTAATACATAGACCCGAATTCCAATCTCTGCTGTGTCATCTTGTCTTGTGAGTTATGAGTTTTCTAATTCATTAGCATAGAATTTCTCTGTGTTTACGTACTTATTTGAGAGTTTTGATCAAGGATCAGATTAAAAGATGCTTTCATTAATACATAGGTTCATCTGACATATGCTAGGATTCTATGAGTAGTATGGGTTTGGGATAAATAACTATATTTATCAACATGATGGTTGAATATAAAATGGTGTAAATTAGTTTTAGGTATGTTTCCAAATGATAGTGATCATGTTTTTAGTTTTAGTATATCCATATGCTTCTAATAGAGTCAAATATTGATGAATCATCATCTTTACTTTGATTAGGAATAATGCATATACATTGGCAAGTAACTCCCTTACTTCATAATTATGCTTTTGGCTGTCCCTATTCAGATTTAGTTTAATGATGGATAAATCTTAATTATGATTATGTTTCTACATGGAATAGTCTAACTGTTCTCTTGAATCTTATACTTTAAGGTGGAATCGAAAATACAATATGACTTAGTTAATAACCAGTATTAACCTAGAATGAACAAATGATTAACATGGTAAAGTATGGTTCTTTCACCTATTGAGGAAAGAGTGAATGAAAATGATTTTCAGTATATGACGATTATGCGTTTATGTTACTTTTCTCTAACTCTTTATTCAGCTAGTGTATTTTTATTAAGTGTGATATGGTCTTAGTTTTGAAGGAAGCAAGTGGAAGAAAACAAATCTCACGATGAGGAGGTAAGTATTTTAATTTATGATAGTAAAGGATGTAACTAGCATTAATTTCATTTTCATTCTTATTAGTAATTTGAATGTGTGCTTGTTAATTTCAACCAATAGTCCCCATGATTAGAGTAATGAATGATGATCTATCAAGACGGGATTGAACTTAATGGTATTTTCTTTAGTTGTTTCATGTTATGTTAAATTTGAGAATGTTAATTCTAAATCTCGGGATTACGTTTATAATTTGAAAGGTTCTAAAATGTTATAAACAAAATTAGAGAGAGGAATTTAATTTGAAAGTTCAAGAATAACTTTATTTTAGAGTTTGTTTTTGGATCATTTGCTTATAGATATTATACTAAGGGATTATTTTTTATGTTTCTTGGCATGTAAGCTTTTAATTAATTTATGTCTTTACATGCCTAGTTTCTATATAAAAGAAAGAGGTAGTATATTCTATAATTTCACATAACTATAGTCTTAATGAAATAAAAATATATTTAATGGGATTAAGATGTTAGTAAATGACTAGTATGATTTCACCATCCAATTCTGACATTGAAAATTCTAACTACAATTAATTAGTTGGGTTAAAACCTTACATAGTAACTATAAATTTGCGTGAGCGTGGAATAGTTAATGCTCAACCTAGAGGGGCATCTAGCCATGTACAAAAGTGAAGAAATTTATTGGTATATGGAATATTCTATTCAGACAATACTTCACCTCTGCAAAATTGAATGAGAAAGAGATGTGAGTAGTTTGTAAAGCTTGTATAGTGAGAAATAGGGCAAGGAGCTATTAAATATTGGTAGCTGAAGTAGTTGCTTGAATATTTTAATGTGCTTTTGTGATCTGATCCTCAACACCTCCCTCTTGATATTTTGTCAAATCTGAAATGTTAAATACTTGTGAAATATTGAGTTCACTGGGAAACTTTATTTCCTAAGCATTTCTGAAATCTTGCTTCTTCAGTATTTTGCATAGTCCAAACTTCTTCATCTTCAACTTATTTTATGTTCCTATTGCAAATCTCTCCTTTCTCAAATGAACCATGACTTTTTGCTCCCACCTGGAATTCCTTATGCTTCCTTTTCTTGTGTACCTTAGCCTTGTACTGTGAATTCATTTTATTAGCCTCACCTCATGCAAATTCTTCAAGTGCTCTGGAAAGTCTTTAGCTTCAACAATACTTGTCTCTTGTTTGTCGAACTTTCTTAATTCTCATACATTTCTGGGACTACTTCCATACACTATATGGAATGGTGATTTACCAGTGCTCCTATTAACAAAATTATTATATGCAAATTCCGCCTGTGGTAAAACCAAATCCCATCCCTTTGGTTTATCTCCAACAAGGAATCTCAATAGGTTTCCCAAACACCTATTCACAACTTTTTGTCCATTAGTCTGTGGATGGTGTGCTGAGCTGAAATTCAAATTTGTCTTCAACGTTTTCTATTAGGTTCTCAAAAAGTACCCAACAAACTTGGTGTCTCGATCTGAAACTATGCTCTTTTGTAAGCCATGTAGCCTTACCACTGCCCTGAAAAACAATTATGGTACATGAACAACATCATTAGTCTTCTTGCAAGGAACAAAATGTGCCATTTTTGAAAACCTATCTAGCACTGCAAAGATGGAATCATGTCCTCTCTGAGTTCTCGGTAGGCCAAGAACAAAGTCCATACTAATATCCTCCCATGGCTTCTCTGGCACAGGTAATGGCTGATATAACCCTGTATCTGGCTTCACTCCTTTTGCCATCTGACATACTCTGCAACCTTGTACAAATTTCTTAACATCTTGCTACAGCTGTGGCCAATAATAGTCCTCACTAACCAGAGAAATGGTTTTATCTCACCCAAAATGACTAGCTAGTCCCCCACTATAGTTTTGTTTGATTAGATTCTCCCTCATGGAACTCTTTGGAATGCACAACTGACTACCTCAGAACAACATATCATCCTGGATTATAAAGTCCAACCATTTGGTTCTATCCAGAGTAACAGGTTCTCTACAAGCTTTCCAAGCTTCGCCAAAAGCTGGATCTTCGGGATACAAACTATTGAGTTCCTTGAACCCAACAACCTCAATCTGCATCTCTGTCAACGAAATCAGTCTTCTTCTAAGGGCATCTGCAACCCTATTAGACTTCCCACTCTTGTGTTTCAAAACAAGTGTAACTCTGCAAAAACTCAGCCTATTTCAAATGTCTTTGCTTCAACTTTCCTTGACTGTTCAAATATTCCAAAGCTTGATGATCAGTAAATAAAACAAATTCTTTTCGAAAAAGATAAAGTCTCCACTTCCTCAATGCCTAAGCTATAGCATAGAACTCCTAATCATAAACAAAATATTTTCTCTTGGCATCATTCAACTTTTCCTGACTCAAAAACTGCTCCAACAACATTACCACTAGCATCACAGTCTACATGAAACACCTTGTTAAAATCTGGAAGTGCTAAAACAGGCTATTCTGTAACTTTTCTTTTCAATAATTCAAAACCCTTATCTACCCCTACAGTCCACTTAAACTCTGTCCTATCCCCTCTCATTGTTTCAGTCAAGGGTAATTTTCCTCTTTCCTCTTCTATTCCTCTCCAACTGAATTCCTCTCCAACTGAATCTCCTGCCACCAAATTTTTACATGGCCCTTCAATTTTGCCTTCGCAAATTTGGCCCGATCTAGAACTTCAACATCTTCATACTCAAAATATTCTTCTAGATCATTTATCCAATCGATCAACTCCTCTGGGTTAAGGTTTCCCAAAAATGTGGGATCTTCAATCTTGGGTCTCTTTCAAATCTTGGAAATGGCCCTCAAAAGCCTATTATGTTCAGGATCTCTAGGTGTTTCTGGTGTTTCCTGGTCACCTTGTCCTTCTTCAAATTCCTCTTCACTTTTATCTCTAACTGCAATGTTCATTCCTTTATGCAGATCCTCTTGTAATGCTTGCACTTGTCTCTGGAGGACACTAAAGCCCTCTTCTGTAACAGCTGCAACTCTGCCGCCACGGTTCCTTCGTGGAGGCATTTTCAACTGTTATCACGTGAACCCACAACCACAGTCCTGGTGCAAACTGCCTCAGAGTCGGCGATCTGTCTACACACTTAGGAACTTCTGATCTGATACCTATATACTCTGGGGCATTTTAGCTTGATGATGTTAGTTCTAGCCTTCCCACACCCTTGGTATTGGTTTCAGCTATTGAGCAGTTTGATTCCCACATCAACAGTTCAGGATGGGCAGTTATGTGTTATTTTAGGATGGGTGATATACTTTTCCAAGAGTAACCTCTTACTGATGGAGGGTTTGTCCAGTTTTGGTTGCATTTTGAGACATTTCTATAAAACTATAATTGGTGATCGTGTCAGACCAATTGTCTGAGATCCTGGTATAAGTATGACTGATGCATTGCTAATATGGAGTATTTTTGAGTGGCTTCGCTTTTCAGGACATGTTTGTATCAGAGTAGAACGCCAGCAGAGTGAAGCAACTCCTTCAAGGCTGGTATAGGATCCGAGTATTTTTGGTCACAACATGCAGATGCAATTTGCTTGATGACAACAATCTTTGGGAAGGGAGGATTGTAATGTCCCCTTTTCTAAGCCATTTTTTTATAAGCATCGTTCACCCCCTTTGCAATGGTCTCGCGGGCAATATTTGGGAAGACGGGAGGACAACAATCTTTGGGAAGGGAGGGACTGTAATGTAATAAAGGAGAGTGCTCTATGTAATATTTTGCTCCTGGCACCTTACATATAGGAGAGTGCTCTATGTAATATTTTATCTTTTGGCAAGGCAACAAATCTTTGCTGGTTTGTTGAACATACTATGACCTTAAGCTTATATGTAAATCAAATCGGTTTCAATAAAAGATGCAAATTGCTTTTTGACTTTGTGTTTATTGAAGGTGATATGTAACGACATTTTCTGGAGATTGATTGCGAGTGTTATTCTTTGTTTAAGAGAGATTCAAATTCAATCTTGCAGACTTTGAGCTCCTATTTGAGCTTAGAGTTTTAGTTAGATTTTCTGGGTTAACATTGCAGACTTTGAGCTCCTCATCACATCTGAGATTAGCTTAGAGCGCTCAGTCAAAGAAATAACTTGTAGACTTTGTGCTGCTTTGTCTTTTGTGTTTGTTCATGCAAGGTGAAATATATGTTGAAGATTTTGGGCTGCACGTGTGTTTCTGTAATGTCACCATTTTAGCTCACCATAGTTTTGATGAGTGCATTTGTTCAGAGCAGCGAAGAACCATATGTTGCATTAGGTTCTTTTGTGGTTACATCCACTACTGGTGTTGTTCGTGTTGAGTCAGATGACAGAGATTATATTCACAATTATAACAGTCACAATCCTTTGTGGGATGAGTATTTGCCATCTGAAGTGGATGGGTTAAGTGGCTGAAAGTTGGATTAGTTGCAGAGTCAACACATTCCTTGGAACCCAAGAAGATGGAGATGGTGGTCGTGGTAAAGACACCTTAGAATGTTCTTCTCTGCATAGAGATGGATGTGGGTACAATGTGTTGTGGGACCCGAGTGATGACAGGTTTGTTACTGTGTATTGGATTTGTTCCAGGGAATTGCTTCAATACTTAGGGCGTGACGAAGTTGAGCAGCAAAATTCTGAGGATGTTTTTATTGGTAGAGGCTTATTTGGAGTTCGAGATTCTTCAAGTGCATGACCCCTTTTAGATGCAAAGTTTAGTTGCATATGTGTTGGACAGTGTGTATGACAACTCACTTTACGTAGTTTTGGGAAGCAAGCTATGTTAGCCTTTCAAGTTTCTTCCGTATGAACTATTCATTCCTGCAACATCTACAGTAAGATTCAATTCAGTTTGACAACTTTTATCAGTTGTACTGGGGATGATGTCGCATGAGCTAATTTGTGATCACAGGGACATTACACAGTTCTACTCTTGGGATGCGGCTAGACATGAGTGTATTTTGTTTTTGGGATTGCTAGGGGACAAGCAATTTCAGGAAGGGCAGACTGTAACATCCCCTTTTTAGCTCACCATGGTTTGTGGTTTTGATTAGCCTACGAGTGACCGTCGTAGGCTAACTCAGTTGTTTACGGGGTCTTAATTGGTAGAACCAAAGGCCAATTCCCACTCTAGAGCTCAACAGAGTTAAGGATTGCTCTTCATTTGATTTAGTTTTGCACATTTACTATTTGTAGTAAGTGTCTATTTTAGGAAAGTCAATATTTTATTGTTAGCATAACGCATGAACATATTGTGTTGTAGTGTTTAGATTTGAGATCCTTGGCTTGAGCAATTATTCAGGTGCCACTGAACCATTTCCTTTCATCACTACTTTGTCCTTAAGATTGTTAAGAACTCCTTTCATTTCTCCTATACCGATCATTGTCCTTAACATCTTTTTCACTTTTGCCCTGGTCTCTAGAAGATCTACGTCTTCCTCTTTCAAATCTTCCTCCTCTACCTCTTTGTCTTTGTGCATACTTCCTATTCAACTTCTCCTCAGCCTTAAAGGCCCACTTATAAGCCTCCTCCACAATCCTTACGTGCAACAAATCAATTTCATCTTGTATGGACATCATGAAACTATTCAAATACCGAGCAACTTGTTCAACCTCATCATCTATATGATCAGATCTTATGTTCAACTTGTAGAACTCTTCAGTATAATGCTTAACACTTAGGTCTCTTTGATTTAAATTTTGCGGCTTTGTAAACAAGCTTACTTGGTAGTCCTTGGCGCGAAACTTAGGCTTCAACTTATTTACCTTACTATCCCAAGATTTGTTCTTGTCTTTACCTCTTCTTTGCCGATCTGTCTACAAATATTCCCACCATAAGGATGCATGTCGCTTTCAACTTGATGCAGGCATACTTCACTTTCTTGTCTTCATTAACTCCCTCAAGTTCAAAATACTTGTCCATCTTTGTGATGCAATCTATCAACTTATCAAAATCTATGTCGCCATGATAACCGGGGTGATTGAAATGAGGTCTCCTATTGCAATTTGTCAATTCCCTAATGAATCTGTCCTTTTCTTGATTCAAGCCCGGTTGCACTTTATTGTTTTGTCCTTCTATTGATTGATTCTGATTGAATAATTCGCCATCTTCATCACTAGCATCTTCTATATGTTTCCCTCTCCTCTGGGTTGTCTTCATTGCTTTTAATTTTCTAGAGATTTGTCTTAAAAAATCTAAGACCGTTCGATATGCATTCGTAGCGTCACCTCTAGCATTTCTCCTAGCCATTTGTGCAATCTTAGTAGCTGTAGGTTCTATCCTTTCAAATGCCACCCCACAAGCAAACCCTAAATCGCAAAACCCTTACTTAATCTTGCTCTGATACCACTTGGTTTATTGAAGGATGGAGAAACATCAAGGAGATCAATCCGATCCTTGCAGCCGACACACAACAGAAAACAACAACAACAACAAGCCAAGATAGGTTGAAATGAGAGATCAACCTTTTATTATTTTTAGAAAATCTTTTACAACAGATCTACAACATGCAGTGTCACATGCCAAGCATACATGCCTGATTAAGATCAGAAATCTTACAAACCCTAGGCACCTATAGCCAAATAATATATTAAGAATCAGCTGCCCCTTAGAATCAATTCCATAAGATTATAAAGCAATCCGAACTATAGGTCGGCCCAGAAAAGATCTCATTTCTCAATGATTGAGAAAACATGTTACCACAATTAGGTTTGGACCAAAATCAATTGGAACAAACTCCAATGAAAACAATAAGAGATGCAATCATACAAATAATTGAGGCCCAAACGTATTACTAAGCTGGCAAGATCGCCCTTGGCAAATTCAATCAGTAGATTGCGAAATTTATTGGAAACCCAACCACTGATCGGTAACATGAAGAACAATATAGAACCGCAAAGAATCTGCAACAAATCACGCGCGATGAATGCAAATGTGGTGCGATGATAAGATAAGCTCCAATATAATGCTAGGAACACAGAAGCGACCGCAACTCAGAAAGATAACTACACACTTACAGCCACCGGAACCAATCAAAAAAACCTTAGCAGGCAAGGAAGGCATGTTGATTTAATGCTTAGACTATGTCCTAACAGAATTGTTCTCAGATTAGAACTAGAACTAATGGCAACGCGAAGCGATCTCAACTTCCACTACTCAAGGGAGGAGGTAATTTAATACTTCCCCTTTTCATGGACCCAAATTTGTGGTTCGTAAGCATAGCCCAACCACCACAGTTCTTGAGTATGATACCCATGTACTTGATTTGAGGTTTTATAGACATATATTTGATTTATGGATATACACATTTTTATGCGGTCTAGCAGGTGGAGGGAGATCTTTGTCAATGCTATGATGGATACTGTATCTGCACATACTCCAGCATGATGCAATGGGTATGATGCCACACACACTGTTGTTCTGACATACTGTGGGTGGTGATGCCGTGTTGCTGATGGTAGCAAGTCGCGCTCAAGGACACAATGCCACGTACATAGTTACATGAAGCCGCAGTATATATACGTATATTACGTTTCCTACTTATTGTAGAGCGATTTGGAGGTGCTTGCATGCTTGTAGATGGGTACCTATTGATGCTTGGTTATTTAGATGCGGTAGGCATATGGGTGGACTTTTTAGGTTGATATTTCTTGAAAGCTAGGTTTATATTTATCGATTTATGTTGTGTAATTTAGAATATACGGAGAAAGAAGTTCTGTGTGAGTTTATCGTACAATTTTCTGTCACATCATGCAAAATGAATGTGAAAAAAGGTTTGTATGAACATTGGATATGCTGTAGAATTTGGCACGAGCTGATTGAATTTGCAACACTTGTAGCTCCACCACTTGACTTTTAATTAAGTGAGAAAGACAACGACGATGTAGTTCTATATGGTTTTTCCTTGCATGCTATATAGGGCTTTTTTCTAGCTTTATAGTGCTTTGATTATTATAAAATACAATAATTATTTGCCTATACACTTGACTGTAATTCTCCTAAAACTATTTTGATAACCTTCCTGTGGCAAGTTTGCGTGCTGACACTCTTCCACAATCTCCTTTTTCATTGTAGTAATAAAACATCCAACAACTCCGCCTATACCTTTTTCTTTTGGCTAAGCTTGAATCACCATCTTCCATATGATGTTTTTTTTGATAGAAACTATGATCATTAGTAAATGCTTTATTTGACCTGAGTAAATGATTTGAGGATTGTTTTGTTATGTTGCGCCTGAGGCTTAAGTTGTTGTTTGGTTTTTTTATCTGGTTTGAGTTTTTCTCACGGATTTCTTGGTTTATTTCAAGGGTGGTTTTGTTGTCCTTATTCAAGACTTTGACTGCATGGGGATTGATGGTACCTGTAGCTCGGATTTACCTGCTATTTCTCATTATGTTAGAGATTAAGATCGGCGATAGGATCTTGTGTCTTTGTTAAGTGAAGTTTATGGGAGCCTATTCAAAACATACTGCTCCAGTTATCTTATTGTTTAGTTTCTTTGAGCGGCATGAGGTATGACCTGTCGCAGGGTGTGCTTGTGTTGTCTGGCTTGCTGTTTACGGACTTTGGCTGTAGTTATTGGAGACCACCGTGTTTAGTGGGATTTCTGAAGAGGGTGCTAGTTGATCTCGAGACTCGTAGTTTTAATAAGTCTGTTCTTTCTTGTCTCATTGTTTTGGAGACTTCTCCTGATTCCCAATTTCAGCTTCAATGGAGTTGCTGCTACACTTATCACAGATTTCATTTCCATTTCTCCTATTGAGGTGGTGTAATGGCACCTTCTTGTTCTAGTAAATATTAAGCCTTTCCGCTCAGTACAATTAAGTCCAACAGTTTGCTTGTAGATTAGATCACTGATGGCTTTAATGTTTCAATGCAGATGTAATGTTATTGTTGTGGATAACTTTCAGACTTTCCTCTGAAATTAAGAACAGGACATAGCAGAGTATGCACACAACAATAGTAGCAATATAACACAAGTAAAGTTTGTTCTAGAATTTTCAGATTTATACACAACAATCACCAAAATCAGAACAGACTTTATAAGCTTAACTACAGTAGTACATACAGTATTAAAATATGATTTCCTTGGTTCTAGATGTGGCCTGTGGTCTTCATTTCAAGCCAGCACTCTTGTATTATTCATCAGCAATAAGTCAATACCTTGAACATGTAACCAGACCTCAACACTATCTTCTGCAGCAATGATATTTACCAGACTACGCCCCCTTCTCTCAGGTTGCCACAGTGATTGTCTAGTCTGTTCATTTTTCGTGAAACTGAATCTCTGCTATGTACGTCTTTCCTAGCAATGACTATGCACTTGTACGGTACCCAATTGCTGTCACAGATTGAACAATGTTTAGCTCTACAATGCTGATGCCAGTTTGTCCTCCTCATGCAGATGTAAACCAGTGTTGCAGGACTCGCCGAGTTTTCAGAACCCGCGAGTATTTCGCGGTTTAACTCGCCACTCGGTAGTAGCCGAGTTTTTGGAAAAACTCGCCAAAACTCGCCGAATAATCGGCGAGTTGTTGGCAAAAATTCGCGAGTTTTAATCAAAAACTCGGCCGCATTTTTCTGGGCGCAACTAAAGCCCGAAAACGTTTTTTTTTTTGTCATTTTATAGTTTGCTTTGCTTTGCTTTGCTGTTCTTGAGGGAGAGTGATAAGTTATTGCCCTTGCTAGGTGATTTGAGCGGATTGGAGGCGGATTTGAGCGGATTGAAAGTGGATTTCAACTGTTTTTTCAAGAAAAATCAGATTCACAGGTAGGTTTTTTGAATTTGTTTTTTTATTTTTTAAAACCATTATATTCTTTTTTGTTGTTTCTAAATGAATGCAAAATCATTCCTAAGTAGTTAATAAATGATTTTCTATTCTTAGAAGAAGATTCAACACTAATTTTTACATCTTTTGTTGAATCTATCGAATCTATCACTGTTTAGCAAGTATTTATCACTATTTTTAATTTTTTTCAAACCCTAGCTTGTTTTAGCTTTTTTAAACTTTGAAAGTTTGAAATTTGAATGATGTGTAACTGTAGCCTTTAGACACTAAACTCTACGCTGAAAGCCTAAAAATATTGAAAGTTTTAAAGTGGAATGTTTAACTAAAATATTTGTTTTGTGTTTTTATTTTGTATGTGTAGGGCAGCAGTTAAGTGTTAGCCATTAAATCAATATGGCAAGTTCACAAGAAGTGTGGCCACTTACACCATGCCCTTCTG
>MU223105.1:2199050-2213350 GCA_018584345.1 Thuja plicata
GTCCCAAAAACGCATGAATGACCTTGTCTTTGTGCAATATAATGTTAAGTTGCGCATAAGAAAGGCAAAAGAAGCACTAGTTGGTCCAATTGATTTGGATGATATAGATCCTTACAGTGATTGGACGACACATGAGCAGCCTCCATTGTTTATAGAGGATGACATCGTAGAGTTGGAGAGGCACGCTATGGAGGAGGAGGGTGGATTTGGTTTCACATTGGATGACATTGAGGAGGAGTTAGATGAGGACTCAGATGAAGAGTCATTGCCAGTACCAGGAGCTACATCCAGGATGGAGAACGAGCCACACACATCATCCGAGATACTGAGCGAGGAGACACAGACTACACAGCCACGCCCACGCGGACGCCCAGTGCTGGGTTCTAGTTCTACAACTACTACTAGGACTAGACCCTCTAGTGCCTCTCCCACATTTACTAGCAGACCTGGGAAGAGGAAGATTTAATTTTAATTTGTAATGATCATGATGTATTTGCTTCTAGTTTTATAGAAACTCAAACTATTCCGCATGAGAATGTGATTTTGTACCCACTTTGCATTTATATATATCTAAACTCAACTTGTTTCAATTGTGTTCTGATTAATTAACTCATTGGCTGCATCTTCTCATTGAATTTTGCAAAAAAAAATGCATTTCTAATTAAAATTACGGTGTTTTTTAAGTTCCCGAGTTTTTTGCTGAGTTTTTGTCAAAAACTCGCCGAGTTTTTCCCGAATTTTTTTTCCAGGGCTTGGCGAGTTTTAGCCGAGTGAGAGTGTTGCAACTTTGATGTAAACTTTGCATAATGACCACAAACAGGTTTGCTAATTGGTAGGGCCAACAACGCTTGACAAAGGTATGACCTACTTTGGAAGTGAACAACAATGAAAGTTAAACATTGGAATGCTCAAAAATAAATAAGAAGTCTGGTGTAGCACTATTAGTTTTGAAATTTTACTCACTATAACTCCAAAGATTATTCCTATGCCTCCTATTAATCTCCTTCGTTTCTTGTTTAGAATCCCAAGGATGGATACCCAACAACATGCCTAAGGATGGATACCCAACGATAATCCTAAGGATTGATACCTAACGATAATATAAATCTACACTTATAACATCAACTTTGTTCAACTCTTTCGAAAGATAACAATATTCTTCTACAAGTTTACATTTTATTTCTTACCTCTATTTTTTAGTTGCTATCATTTCTTACTTTCTTTTGTTAGCTTCCATTAAATCCTTTTTTTAAAGATCCAGATCACAAATTAAATTTTTATTTTAACTCTTGACCTTTCACTTATCTTGGCTATTGCAGTAAACAATTTCAACTCACAGTATTTAGTTTAATATTTTTCCATTATTCAATTACTTCTCGTGCCTCCCCTTCCTTGGTATCCTTTCAACATTATAACCAATCCTCTCATTGCGAATGTTGTATCTTGTATTCTTTCTTCTCCTCCAATATGGTAGCATCATTCGGGAAAAGAACTTCCAACAACTTCTTTTTACGAACTATGCAATCTTTCGAGACTTGGTAATCACATTTGTTTATAGAACTATATCTTTTCCTATATGATTTATTATACAATAACGTGGGGAACTTAAATTCAACAATTGTGCCTAATGTATTTTTTCTGATTAAACAATTCAAAAAATGCATTGTTTTACGTTTGGAATCAATTATACAACCTATTGATCTCTTGCCTGATTACAAAAGAAAGATTATCTCCAACTGTAACGTTCTTGATTTTAGGGATTTGGAAAATAATTTCTACTAAAATGCAGCCTTAATCCTTTACTTTAACTGACTCCTTGATCATCTGCAATTGTCTCCTTGATTAAAACAACTAGCAACAACTGCATAATCAAATACATTACCATATTCACTTGCAAATTCTTTATGACAAATACTTTAAGTAAAATCACACTTACGAAATGAAGTACATGAATCTTATGGGTCACCTTAAGCATCACATAGTGATTGCTTTAACTTCTAACTCTTCTTTCAACTTTTATATCTCCGTCTGATGTAAACTATTTTCCTCTTAGTATTTCTTCATCTTTTCCTCTATAATCATTTCTTTTTTAAACCTCATCAAAGAACATTGCTATTTCTTCTACCTTGACATTTCTGACATCATCTTTGTTCAACTTCCGACTTTGTCCAACTGCTGACATTTCTGACATCAACTTTGTTCAACTCCCAACTTTGTCCAACTGTTGACATTTCTGACATCAGCTTTGTTCAACTCCCGACTTTGTCCAATTCAACTCCCGACTTTGTCCAATTGCTAACTCTTCTTTCAACTTTTATATCTCCTTCTGATGTAAACTATCTTTCTTTTAATATTTTTTTATCTTTTCCTCTATATATTAATTTCGTTTTTTAACCTCATCAAACAACACTAATATTTCTTCTACCTCGACATTTATCGCATCAACTTTGTTCAACTGCCCACTTTGTCCAATTGCTGCAATAGTCCTTCAAACTTACAAAACTTGAATTTGAAAATGTTTGCAAAGTCACTGTGTAGGGTGTCGGTAGACGATGTTTACTTTGACTTAAAACATTTATGATACCTTTTTAATATTTAACTATTTCATGAATGCCATTTATTTTCAGATATGAACTTTAATAATTGCACAAAATTTTATCATACCTGTAGTTTTTTGAAAACTTGATCCATAATTCTATCCACAATCATTTTCATGCAACTGGTCATAGGCTCAATGTTTGAGTTTCCAACATGTTTTTTAACAGTGATTCTTTAATAGACATATACTACAAGGACACAAATCCGAACAATGTCCTTTATACAATCTTTCCTATTATAATGCAAAAATTACATCCTCTGTATTCCGAGGACTGATTTTCTCTGACCCAAACCATAATCCTCAATATATCACCTCATGATGTCCACAACAAGAGAAGGAATTATCGTTACCAAGAGGCGAGCAAGGAAGATATCTACGTGATTCACCTCTAAATTAACTAACCAATTTATGCCTTTGCGATCAACAACTTGAATCGTGTACCTGGTACTCAACCTCCAAGTATCAAGGGAAAAATTTGAGTAAAGTCACCCAACTTGCTGCAATCAACCAATTATGATCTAGAAGTATGCTTAATAACATAATGAAGTGACTACAATGACCTTAAATCCTCTACGTCGAGGTAGAGAATAACTAAACTATAGCCACAAAATCTCTCAAACCAAACTTCCCAAAAACCGAGGTTACAAAAATCAAAGTAAAAATATTAGGACAAGAATGAAACATCCTAAATCTCCCTAGGTACATAGAAGTCATGAGTCTTGGAGGAGTTGTGAAAGCATCTCCTACGATTAAATCACCTTTGTCATCAATCCTCAGCCAAGAACCACTCATTTGTTAGCTTGATAAAGTGAACTCCATTTGTTTGGAAACTGTGCATAAGAAATATCTATTGGTCTTCATGACTATAAGCGACAAAGTGCTGTCTGATTTAAATGCTCTACACAGAGGACAGCTATTGCACGAGTGAAATATTGAAGAATAAGCATGAAAGTTAAACGTTGCAATGCTAAAAAATAAATCAGAAGTTGGGTGTAGCACTATCAATTTTGAAATTTTGCTCACTATAACTCCAGAGATTATTCCTATGCCTCTTATTAATCTCCTTCGTTTCTTGTTGAGAATCCTAAGGATGGATACCCAACCAAGAGTGGTCTCAACATGCCTTGAAAAGTGCTCAACGTAACTCCAGGTATCATCCCAGATGTTATTTTTGCCAAATGCAATGGTATAACCTACAGTGGTTCCATTATTCAACTGAAAAAGAGAATCGTCAATTGTCTTCACAACATGCATGTCAAACAATAAGTTATCAACCAGGTGATTACTGTCATAATGATTATGTTTGACCGAAACATTCTTAGTCTTGAAGCTCACTTTTTCTGATATTATTGGATGAAGAGCAAGCTCACACTCCATTTGAATGCTTTCAAGCTCCTCCCTTTCCTAACTGGTCTTGTTGGAAATTCTTTCTTCTCCTCAAATATGGTAGCATCATTCGGGAAAAGGACCTCCATCAAATTCTTTAGATGAATTACGCAATCTTTCGAGACTTGATAATTCTTGATCAAAACAACTAGCAACAACTGCATAATTAAAAACATTACTATATTCACTTTGAAATTCTTTATGACTAATCATTTCAGCAAAATCACGCTTAGGAAATGAATTACATGAACCTTCTTGATCAAAACAACTAGCAAGAACTGCATAATCAAATACTTTACCATATTCACTTGGAAATTCTTTATGACCAATAATTTCAGCAAAGTCACACTTACAAAATGACAACTAGGAAGAACTGCATAATCAAATACTTTAGCATATTCACTTGGAAATTCTTTATGACCAATAGTTTCAGCAAAATCACGCTTACAAAATGAAGTAAATGAATTTCATGGGTCACAAAATGAAGTACATAACTATAATTGGCAAAGTTGAGTGTTGCAATGTTAAAAAATAAATCAGAAGTTGGGTGTTGCACTATTAATTTTGAAATTTTGCTTACTTTAACTCCAGAGATTATTCCTATCACTCCTATTAATCACACTTACGAAATGAAATGCATTAATCTAATGGGTCACAAAATGAAGTACATGAGTATAACGACAAAGTGCAGTTTGATTGAAATGCTCTACACAGAGGACAACTGTTGCACCAGTAAAATATTCAAGAATAAGCATGAAAGTTGAGCGTTGTGGTGGAACACAGATTTACATATGGATTTGAATACCTTCCAATCTAAGGGAAGTACCTTTTTATTTTTATAAGGAAACTCTCATGTTTTATGTTTTTATTTTACCTCAGTTTTATTTGTATTTGAATTCATAAACTAGTCGTTACGTGTGTTTTCACGGTTTATTTGATACCTTTATGTAGATCTGTCTGATTAATCTTCAAATTGAAATCGGCTGCTGGCACTATGCCTAAAGGCAAATGATGAACGATCTTTTCTATCAAGGCAATGCGCGATGCTGACACATGTCTTGGTCCCACTAAGATCTGAGCGGAAGATTAATAGTTAAAGCCTCACTTAGATCAAACTTTATCAACGGTCGGCGTGTTTAACCATCAAGGCATTACGCCTGATTGACGCGTGTTCCAGACCCACTAAACTCTCGGTGAAGAAGAAAAAGGAACTACGATTAAAATTCGAAGAAGTTCAGAAGTGATCTACGGTTGGCATTATGCCTCAAGACCATGATTAACGATGTTTAACCTTCGAGGCAAAACGAAAGTGCGACACGTGTTATGGGCCCTCCAAGATCTGAGGATGAGACAAGGATACAGGTGGCAGCACTTGACTGGTCGAACAAGAAGATGAGGATTTTGGTCAGTTTATAAGACAAGTTAGAAAGCTGATTACTAAGGCTTGCATCATTTAGCACATGGGTCTAATCGACGGTGATCTTTTAACCAGGATCAAAAGGTGCTTGACTGATAGCGAAGGTTCAAGGACTAATCTGGGGTTAGGTTTGATGATGATCAACGCCAAGTGTTATGCCTCAAGGTCGGGATTAACGATGTTTAGTCTTTAATGTAATGCGAAAGGACGACACGTGTCTTGGACCCACAGACTTTAAGGTAACATGATCGCTTGTTAAAACACGGGAAGCATCGACGGTAGGCGCTATGCCCAAACCCAGATGATGAACAATCTTTACTATCAAGGAAATGTGCGATGCTCAAACGTTTTTTCGATGGTCAAAATGGCAGAAGGCTTGGGTTACAACATCGACAGGGGTTTTCTATGCTATTTTATTTGTAATGATCCTAGCTAGGTCTTGACTAAAAATGTTTGCAAGATTTATTGGTCTTTTGGACACCAATACTGAAATTGTTTTAATACTTGCTTCTATGCTGAGATATGCTTGTTTGTCGTTTTAAGAGATTAGCCCAGGTTATGTTGCCCGATAGGTATTCTGAAAATATGCTCAACTGCTGATTTCTAACAATTGAAATTCTAAATATCACTAGAAAACACAAGTTTGCCTGTTTACATATTTCTTGATATATGGAAATATGCATAAAAACCAATGAATGACATTACATTTATAAAATAGTTTCACCATGAAATCGTTATTACAATGTATAAATCGATATACTCTTATGAACAACCCAGTTCAAGGCAAATATCAAAACTACCTGGACAATGTTCTTGCTTGCCTGCGGACGCTGTAGGTGGTGTAAGGGGCTGGTGTGATGGCCTCCGCTTTCACTGTTTGCATGCGAGGTGGCTGGCCTGCAACATGGCTTGACGACTCTCTATGGCACCCCGCGGGAGTCTTCCACCCAACTTCTTAGCCGTTAATGACTCGGCACTCAACTGCAGTCACGCCGTGTATTACTGCCCCTTCACACAGTGGCTGGCAACTGATGATGGACTGCTCTCGTGGCTAAGGGGAGGTGAAATGTAGCTTGTCGCATTAAAACAGTACCCATGACTGTCAACTTGCTGGACGAGAAAGTCTGTACGTCGTTGAGGGATTATCTCTAGCGTTGCCGATAACCATTACTCTTTCCACGTGCTGGGAATGCTACGTGGTGTTGACCACCATTCTCAATGCGATTCCATTGGAAATTACTTGCGGCTATGCTTGGAAGTGACTTCACCGATCCTTTCCTTCCTCTTATGAGAGTTTCAAACAAATTCAAATGCACTATGATTTCCTCTTGCTACCGTAAAGTATAAGTAAAGTCCAGAACTGAGTTACTATAAAATCACTTCTTAGTCATGCTGAACCAGAAGTGATTGATTTCGTTTTTCCTTGTTATTAAGCTCAAATATGAAATCCGAATGATTCCACCAATGTTGAGATGCTGGGGCTATGTCTGACTTCTCTGATTTTTCCAAAGGGTTTCCGCGCTTAAGAAAATATGACCAGTCACAAGTGCAACTAGAAACTTATATTTCTTTTTTATAATTTCTTCCTTCCCATTTTCCTAAGAAAGCTTTGTTCTTTTATAACCTCGAAGTGAGGGAAAAATCTACAACGTAAGCCATGTGGGATAAAGGTGCCCACTTAAGTTACTTTAAGTCATTTAAGTGAGTTTTATAAAATAAAGTAACTCAAAGTCATAAAGTGACTATAATATCTTTTTATATTTTTATCCCCAAATAATAAAAGCTCGCCTACTAGAGCCTATGACTGGCTGACATCCTCTCAAAGAAGCCTTTAGCCTATCCAAATGGGGGAGATAGACTAACTAGGCGCCGTATTGGCTTATTGCAGGATTGGGGACATTACAACATTCAATTTTTTGCAGTTTCTTGTGTATAGATTACAATTTGATTTCTGTCAAAGTGCCTTGCCATACTTGAAAGAGAAGTTTAAAGTGTATCTCATTTGCTATAAAAACCTTTGAAGGAGAAGTCAAGGTATAGGCCTACCAGCCCCGGTTTTGCAGAGCCAGAATTGCATAAGTTTCATCTTTGCTTAGTTGAAGCTTGTTAGTTGGCCAAGTCACTTGGGTTTCCCATCATTGTATTGGCAAGTCCATACGTAATCCTATCTGTAGATTTGAGCACCAAAACATTGCAATGCTAAAAAAAAATCACAAGTTGGGTGTAGAACTATTAATTTTGAAATTTTGCTGACTATAACTCCAAAGATTTTTTTGATCACTCCTATTAATCTCCTTCCTTTCTTGTTTAGAATCCCAAGGATGGATACCCAACCAGGAGTGGTCACAACATGCACTAGAAAAGTGCTCAACATAACTCCAAGTATCATCCCATTCTGGTGGTCCACCATGAGGGTAACCTATCATTTCATAATGTGAACATAGATCAATAATAGTCTAAAAAGCACACTACAACTCACATTCTGAATCTTCTCTTGGATCCTAGACGTTATTTTCGCCAAATGCAATGCTAGAACCTATAGTGGTTCTATTATCCAATTGAAAATGAGAATCATCAATTATCTTCTCGGCATGCATGTCAAACAATAAGTTATCAATCAGCTGATTACTGTCATAATGCTCATGTTTCACTGAAGCATTCTTCTTCTTGAAGCTCACTTTTTCTTATATTATGGGATGAAGAGAAAGGTCATACTCCTTCTGAATGCTTTCAAGTTCCTCCGTTTCCTAACTGGTCTCCTTGGCAATTTATCTTTTCTCCCGCTCTCTTAAATGTTTGGTCTCATCAAGCTGATCATTTGCTTCATTTGCTGTCAAGCTCCTCGCTTTATAGCATTAGATTAGTTAATTTTACTACTGCAAATAATTTTAGTATGAAAACCTTTCTAGGAAAGTGGTGAGTTTTGATGTCCCCAAGACTATGGAAACTATCATGATAGATGAAATGCCTCTTTCATTGTTTTAACTTCATAGCGTTCTTGGGGTACCAAGATTATCGTGATCTCTTTCAAATATGTCGTATACGGTAACCTTAGCTCCGTATCTAGATGCCTCAACCACCTATGTTGACTCAAAGCTCGAATTTAATCAGTACAATAATATGAAATGCACAAATGCAATGCTCTCAAATATAAACATGCAATTGTGTCCTCGAATATGCGATTCACCATCTTGACAATAATCTTCCATGACTTTCCTTGCACTCACAATGATCTTCCTTCTTTCACATGGTTGGTCTTTTCAAATTGAATCAAGAAATATTAAACCTCATTATTTCTACCGATTTGAATCAAGAAACATTTGATTTCACAAAATAACGACATTACTGACAGATATTGATTCTTGTCTTCATTTGGATACAATGGTACTAACTGTGGCTCTATCTGGGGATGCGTGCACCCATGTGGGCATGCAGAGGATCTAGAATCTCTTGGTGTAGCAGACCATTCACAAAAATAAATCAGACTTTTTCTCTTCCTCCCAAAACCAGGCTCCTTAATGAAAACCAAATACAACACAATTGAAAAACAAAGCCACTATACAACATGCACATTATTTACAAATCGCCTCAAACCCTTTCACAACTTAAATCAACACTTACCTCTATCAAAAATCTGATTCTCATCTCCATGGACTAAAGGTAAATTGAAATTATTACTTCCGCCAATATGGTGAAACACACTGCCACAACTCTTCAACATATTATATAAAAAATAACCAGCACCCCTACTGTCATTAAATGCTTAGAAATCTGTAAAATACTGAAAGTGCTGATCATTATGTAACATAAAGTTACCACATTCTTTACAATTTGTAACCGGCCGAGGAGAAAAATATTTTGACTCCACCACACAGCTGGAAACATGCTGGCTTACTTCAACACATGCTTGGAGATCAAAAGAAATTCTTTCAAATTCAACCCTATCAGTATCACACAAGCATTCAAGCGAATCACTATAAACTACAACTTGTGGCTTCAGATTTAGTTTATCCTGAGAAACATCAACATGCTGAACTGGAAAAATAAAAGACTCACTTTCTGCCGGATAGTTTATATGTCTTTGCTGATTTATTTCAGTATCTTTAAAAAACAATGCATCAACACTTTCTACATCTCATTCTTACAAAAATGAACATACCTTTGGCTGAAGCAAATAATCTGGTGTAAAATCTGAAACCTCTCTCAGCTTCACATAAAACATTTTAAAATGTGGTTCCAATAGATCAGCAAGCAGTTCGTTATACCTATTCTCATCTTGGCACACATCTCCTTGACATAAATCTCTGCTATAGGAAATATTATCAGCATGAGTAGTTTCCTCTTGATAAAACATTTATTTCATATCATTAACATATCACAATTATCAATGTCCACATCAAACAGGCTGAGATCCAACTGGAACACGGAAGACATCAATTAAGAAGTGAATAATGGGGAGCTTCAAGAAGACTAAAACAAGGTCTTGGATAAAGATAATGAATCCTTTGTCCATCAATATCCAACATGGCCTTCAGTGCAATTGAACTACGAATCATTTAGATCACGATCACTTAGAACCAAACTTTATATCTCTGCAATATTGATGCAATAAACAACAACTGGCCTCTGAAACTGGCCTTAAAAACTGATCGAAAAGCTTGCTAGAAACATGCCATCTGGAACATGTACTCACTTCCAATATGTGAATGCAAGCGCCAAACGGATTTGAAAAATACCTTCAGCTCTGAGAGAAGCTTATGTTGAAAGTTGACCACTTCGTTACTTGTTACACAACTCAAACTGAATAACTGGATTTGGATTACCCCTTCTAAAAACAGCAAACCATATCTTGAGTCTTTGTCACTGCATGCAGGGAAACATTGATACACAAAGATCATAAGGATGCATCTCATTTGTTATAATGTTCAATTAGCACCAAAGTGTTAACCTATAATGTCAGCCCTCTAGAAGACTTTACCGCTGGACCCACTGAAAACTGAATAAATCCTGATTGGATTTGACTCAACAAACCAATTAAATGAAAACCTCATGAACTAAAACCCTGGATATAGATTCATTTTCACATAGAGAAAACAAGGCTATAATTATTTTGGTCTGATAATTAACAAGTCATCCAACACTGCTCTCCCAAGTCAGCCTTTTACCAACTTTCTGAATTCAAACCTAGTGACCGTACATAAATTTGATTTGGAATTCGCTGAGCAAACTAACCAAATGTATTGGCACATGTCTAAAAATCTTCATGGGGGAACCTTATCATGACTACAATACATGGGAGCATTCAATTCTTCATGACATTCAACCGGGTACAAATTGCAAGACCTCAAAGTAGGGCACTTAGAATTCTGCACTTTCATATTTTGAGAAACTGAATAAAATGCAAACGGAATGGCTTTGACAAAATTATCAACTGAGCTCACAGGGGTCTGTAAATGGGCATGGAGGTTCATGCAAATTAAATTTTATATTTTATTTCTTGACCTTTCCCTTATCTTTGCTATTGCAGTAAACAATTTCAATTCACAGTATTCAGTTTAATATGATTTCGTTATTCAATTACTTCTCCTGCCTTCCGTTCCTCGGTATCCTTTCAATATCATAACCAATCCTCTCAATGCTAATGCTGTGTCTTGTATTGTTTCTTCTCCTCAAGTATGGTAGCACCATTCAAGAAAAGAACCTCCAATAAATTCTTTATACGAATTATGCAATCTTTCGAGACATGACAATTGTGCCTAACGTACCGTTCTGATTAAACAATTCATAAAATGTATTATTTTACCTTTGGAACCAATTATACAACCTATTGATCTCTTGCATAATTACAAAAGAAAGATTATTTACAACAAATTTCTTGATTTTAGGGATTGGGAAAATTATTTCTATTAAAATGCAGCCTTAATCCTTTACTGTAACGGACTCCTTGATCATCTGCAATTGCCTGCTTGATCAAAACAACTAGCAACAACTGCATAATCAAGTACATTACCATATTCACTTGGGAATTCTTTATGCCAAATAATTTCAACAAAATCACCTTGACGAAATGAAGTACATGGATCTTATGGGTAACATGAAGCATCACATACCGATTGCTTTAACTTCTAACTCTTCTTTCAACTTTTATGTCTCCTTCTGATGTAAACTATTTTCCTTTTAATATTTCTTCATCTTTTCCTCTATCCTCCTCATTACTTCTACCAATTTGAATCAAGAAATATTTGATTTCACAAAATAATGACATTACTGACAGATATTGATTCTTGTCTTCACTTGGATATAATGGTACTAACAGTGGCTCTATCTAGGAATGCGTGCCCCATGTGGGCATGCAGAGGATCTAGATTCTCTTGGTGTAGTAGACCATTCAGAAAAATAAATCAGAATTTTTATCTTCTTCCCGAAACCGGGTTCCGTATTGAAAACCAAATACAACACAACTGAAAACAAAGCAACTATACAACATGCACATTATACATATTCTCATCTTTGCACACATCTCCTTGACATAAATCACTTCTATAGGAAATATTATCAGCATGAGTAGTTTCCTCTTGATAAAAATTTTATTTCATATCATTAACAATATCACAATTATCGATGTCCACATCAAACAGGCTGAGATCCAATCATTCTAGGCCATCTGCCTTGATACTTCCATTGGGCTATGGAGTCATTGGAGAGAATTTCAAAATGTAAACTCCAACTGTGACACACTGCTGCAATGACCCTGACTAACAATAAATGTGCAATGACACTTGGAGGAAAGAAAGTAGACCAAAAACATGTGTTAGCGAAGTTATTTGACCTAAAAAATCTTAACCTAATATGTACAAAGGATTGGATATACGTCTGAAATAGTGCTTCAAGGGAGTTTCGTCGACTGTTCTGGGCTCCATTTCACCTTCCAAGTTGGAGCTTTGAAGGGCATTATGCTGCTTATACTCTTAATTTATGTATGATTAGACCCAAAATGAGTTTAACCTTGTATGTTTACTCGGTTTTCTCTTGAACTCATTCCATTTCAAAAGTATATCACCTTCTTTGAATGATCTAGGAGCGGCTTTGTTGTGAAATGACCTCTTTACTTGTACTTGATGCAAGTCCATTTTCTTCATAGCTTCATTTCTTTTCTCTTTTGGATCGACCATCTTAGCCAAGCTTGCTGTGATAGGTTTCTCCTCTATCATATGAAGTTTGTTAAGCATATCAAGAGTTGGAAGTTTAAGTGAAATAGGCATACTTGATTCCTTATTTTTTGACTCTGATCGCCCATTGTCTGGTTGATAAATTTCATGTTTAACAACACAATTGACTATTCTTGTGCCAACATAAGAAAGAGCATTATAAAAAAAATAGACTCACGAAAAATAAACCTTATGATCGATTCCATATAGAAGTTCAGAACAACATACTCATTTGCTAGTTTTAGTGACATAGCCTCAGTCTGTTTCGTGAAATAAGCAATGCTTGTAAGTGGCCATGTAATGCCCCCATCTTCTCATTAATTTCATGTGGAGCTTAGTTAGCTTATTTTTCTCATTGCGATAGGATTATTGGATGTCAAAAGGGATGTTGAGTTGATCGAAGTGTTCCGCATGTTGACGTGAGCCAAAGAGTGCCGAGTAGCGAAGTGTGCCAAATGGAGGTGAAGATTGCCTTGTGCCGAAGGATGTCAAAGGGAGTTGAGGGGAGATGATGGGTGACAAGTGTCGAAGGGAGACGAAGGGCGCCGAGTGCAAAAGCGAGTCGAAGGGTGGCGAGCATTGAAGGGAGGCAAAGCTTTTCGTGTAATGTCGAAGGGGACCTGAGCGTCAAAGTGTGATGACATGGCCTGGCAAGTTCGTTTGGGTGATAGTGAGGTGTTACAAGTAAAATGTGATTTAATTTCCCTAAAATCTTCTTTGGGATGATTAACACCATAATTTTTTAGAGAAAAACTTTTTTGATGATATCGATTGTAGACTTTTAATTCGCAATGTTTGATTTCATCTCGTCTTTCACAATTTATCGCTCTATTTTTCTTCTGCTCGAATTGACATTTGTGCACTCTTCCAAGCATCAATAACCAATAGCTCTTATCAGCAACCTTTGCTTCTGTAGGGTAACAACTCCTTATGGTTGTGCATAATTCCTTAACGCTTTCTTGTTTCAAATTAACGACTTCTTGTGGTTGTGCATAATTTCAAAATGTATGAAGGCTTGAACACATAAAAAAATGAAAAATATCAATTGCCTCATTACTTCTACCGATTGGAAGCCAAAATAATGGCCTTATTGACACATCTGGAATGCCCAAATCTCTATTGCTCATTCGGCTTAAAGATCATAATTACAATGAATCCCTCTCATATATATAGGTGAGGGGTTGAGAGAAACAAGTGGGAAGATTCTAACAAACTATAGACTTATTCAACAATACATTCATATTCTAACTATTGAATTGCATTACTTGTTCTGATATTCGAAAGAGAAGTCTAAAGAACAAAAATGTCTTGCAACTCTTCATGCAAAACCCGAAATTAATCAAAGATTCCATTTATTGTTACAAGAGTGATTCGTAAATGACTTATGACTCTCTCGAGCATCTTATAAGTCCTTGTCCATCGATTTCCATGATCATTATTTTTCTTTTTGTAGATACCATCCTTCATCTGATGAACTTGTAAACTGTTGGCAAACAGATTTGTCTTCCTTCTTTTTAAATGGAAATGGATAAAGACTATGTTTTTGAAGACAAATGATTCATCAACAGTTGGGTAAGCATAGGAAATTGCTTCCCTCTGAATTTCTAAGGTTCAGCTTCCTTCTAAGATATTCAGTGAATTATAGACATAAAAGTAAATCTATACACCTTTAACCAGAAAGTGTAGAAGG